>CM058043.1:6457092-6475342 GCA_030169165.1 Centaurea solstitialis | reverse complement strand
TGTTTTTTCAGGGGACCCCCGAAAGTTTTGAAAGGGAGAATTTGAGTTGTTTTTTTTAAACCTGCCCTGGGGGTTAAAGGTGTTGATAAAAAAGGCCCCCAAAACCCGGGCCCCCAAAAGAAGGAGTGTTTGATATGCATAAATCTGGTACAAAAAAGGGGCCCCCAAAAATCGAAAAAAGGAGAAAATCCTAAAAATCAAAAATTTAAAACACAGCAGGGTTTGGCGTTGGAAGATGTTTTTAAAAAATGGCAGGTGGATGAAAAAGAAGGTAATACTTGAGGTAGCTTTGATAATGTTTAAAATTAAAAAATTTTCAGACTATGATAAATTTTTTTTCATTAAAAAAGGGAAAAATTTACAAGATTCGGCATTACGAGTTCAGTTTCAGTGGTTTGGGAGAGTTTGTTTAATCTTCCTCGGGTTGAGTGTCCTTAATCTTCCTCAGCTTTTTTTGGTAACATGAAAAACTGGGGTGGTTTTCTTGGATGGATTTCTAAAGACCCCTTGCCAAGTGAATTTCAACCGACAAATCTTTGTTATTTTAAAATTGATGCATTACCCGACGGACCCAATTTTGGGGGGGTAATAAGGTAATTCTTATTTTTTTTTTAAATTAGTTAAAAATTTTTAAAAGAAAATTTGGTTTTTACAATGAATTCATAGATTTGAGAAATTTTTAAAGATAATTTTTCAAAAATAGTTATAAAAATGGAAAAACAAAGTGATTTTGATTGAACACGGCGCATTAGGCAAAAAAGTTGCTCCTATTAAAAAAAAACCCAAAAAACCTTTTAATTTAATTATGTTTTTTTGGGTTAAAGTGATTGATGTGTTACAGTTTTTTTTTTTTTGGATGGGTATCCGGGCCAAAGCCCGACTAATCCCCCGGTTTTAAATTTTTGGGGGGAAAACAGGCCCCCCCTTTTTTTTTTTAAAATTTCCCCCCGGGAACGCACCGGGGGAAAGGGTCGAACTCGGTTTTGAGTGCTAAAGAACCCCCCGAGCATAACCGAAGACTTTAAAAATTTTACAGTTGTTGTCCAAATGTTTTTGGGAAAAATGGAAGGGGGACAAAAGGGGGTTGGCCGAAAACCGATCCATGGGTTTGTTTTTTTAAATTTTTTTTTTGGGTTTTTTTTTATCTTTCCATAAACACCGCTTCTCATGCAATCTATGATAATAGTAATAAAGAATACATTGATATATTTGACTGTGTTATTGTTATACGACAGGTTCTACCAAATTTGAAAGTGATCAACCTCTCTTATTCATTCCATCTAGTCAAGACACCAGATTTTAGCGGACTTCCATGCCTTGAAAGATTGATATTAAGGGAATGCAATAGTTTAAAAGAGATTCATTCGTCAATTGGATATCATCAAAGGCTTATTTTCTTAGACATGAAATACTGTACAAGCCTTGAAATATTTCCACCCATCATCCGGATGAAGAAGTTGGAGACTCTTATACTGCATGGATGCAATGCACTCCGTAAGTTCCCAGAGATCCAAACAAGCATGGACAACTTGAAAGAGCTTCGTTTGGGAGGAAGTGGCATAGAAGTTTTACCCTCGTCAATTGGAGAATATTGTACAAGCCTTCGTTCTCTTGACTTGGGATATTGCAAGCGTCTACAGAGTATTGAAGGAAACTTCCATCACTTAAAACATTTGAAAAGTCTTTATCTCAATGATTGTGATCAACTTAAGAACATACTAACAAAGGGCCTCTTTGATATAGAATGTTGTTTACAGCAGCTTTCATCTTTCAAGAATCTTCACCGAGGCATGGTAAACCTGAAGCTTTTTGGCTTTTCAAGTTCCTTAAGAAAGTTGAGTCTTGGGGGGTGCAATTTGGTAGATGGAGACATCTTCTCTGTCTTTTGCAAGGAGTTAGCAAACCTACAAGCATTAGACCTAAGCAGAAATAATTTTTCACGATTGCATTCCAATCTCTTGCAACTTCCTCGGCTCAAATACCTCAATTTGTCATCGTGCAAAAGCCTTATAGAATTGCCGGATCTCCCATTGAGCATATCTATTCTCATAGCAGAGGGGTGCGACTCACTTGATGTTACAGGAAATTTTCCAACAAGCCTTAAATGGTTGTGGAATGTCTCACTTTCAGCCAAGATATGTAACTTTGAGCAGGTATTGCAGTTGATGCTTCAGGTATGGTTCTATATATCATCTTGTTGAATTTCAATATTATTTGTGTGTGTGTGTGTATAGACCCAAACCAGACTAGACAAAATAATAATAATAATTGTTGTAACAGGGAAATGCCGTTGAAGATTACTATTTTAGTATCCGCTTTGATGGCCCTTACATTCCAATAAGAGGTTTTGCTGATCAAATATTTACATTGCAACTTCCGTGGAACTGGAACAGTAAATTCAGTGGATTCTTGATATACGTTGACTGTGGGGTTACAAACATGACTGCTGTAGTTACTATCAAAGATGTAATAGACAGGGAAAACAAAAGTGATATGTTGGAGGTGCCAAATGAAGATGATGAAAGTAAGAAAATGAGTGGCATGTATTATATATCATTCGGTTCATTGAAGGAAACCTCATGGTGGAATTCAACACACACTACCGTTTCATTTTCCCTAGATTATATTCATTCTTATCCTAAAAAAAAAGTTTGCTTAAAAGTTGAACTTGTTCCTAAGAGAAGCCAAGGTGATGATTCAATTATAGAAAAGAGCTCGGAATTTTGGGATGATGAATCTCCAAATGGAAAGACATTTGAGATCATACATGATTCAGAGTCTCATATGAAGATTGAATGGGATTCAAGCAGGTATGAGAAAGTATTCAGTAGAGTTTAATATATTTTTATCACTGTTTGTGGCAAATATACAGAAATGCTTGTATTTTCTTCTTAGGTGTCAAACCTTGTTAAATCTTTGTATTTTTTTTCCTCCTTTCTCAGAAACAATGTGTGGGCATGATATCCTTGTTAACTTTTAGACTATAGTGTGGGGATGGTGGAGAATAAGAAAAGAAGTTGATATTTTCATTTGGCCCTCCAAGTTCTTATTCATACATTTTGTGCCATGCCTTAAAAAGGTGGATAAAATCAATGTTTTAAAACCCGGGTTAACCCGGCCGGTTGGACCGGTAACCGGTGGAAAAACCGGTTCAAAGGGATCGGTTCAATAGCCTATTTTAGACCCGGAAAGAACCGGCCAGTTTGAAGGTTGAACCGGTGTAGTTGACCCCGTTTTTCTGTGACCCGGTTTTAAAAAAGGAGTGTGGCATTTCATGATTTGGTTTGATTCGTTATGTTTCACTATGATGTGTTTGGATTAGTAAAAAAAACTTATGTTTTATGTGTTTTTAATGTTTTTGGATTGATGTAATGTGTATTTTTAATGTTTTTGGATTGATGCAATGTGTATTTTTAATGTTTTAAGTTGTGAACATTAAATTCTTAGTTTTATATGTGTGTGGGTGTACAGGAAAATATAAAATGCATAAAAATCCTTGGAAATGGTTGAACCGTGAACCAGTCATCATGCCAGTTCGACTAAAAAACCAGTTTTTAAGACATTGGATAAAATAATGTTAAAATGCTGGAAAACTGAAAAGATGTTCCAACAGATTTTCCCTATGAGCCAGAGGCCTCTTATTAGGGATATCCCGTGATATTTTTGACCCAAAATAAAGGTGATATCAGGCTGCGCTGAGTGGTCTAAAGCAATGTTTTAAAAACCGGGTTTTTAGTTAAACCGATGTGATGACCGGTTCCTGGTCCAACCGGTTCTAAGCATTCTTATGTATTTTCCAGTTTTTATATTTATATATATAACCAACAATATGATATCCAAAAGTTACAAAACATTAAAAGTACATATTACAATAAGTTTTACATTAATCCAAAATTATTAAAAAAATAATAATAATAAGTTTTACACGTAATATTTTTTTAAACCGGGTCAACCTGTTTATTATTGGTTCAACCACTAAACCGTCAGTTCAATCCGGTCCTTGAAACGCCATAAAACCGGTCACATTTGACCCGGTCCTTTCACCGGTTCAATTGACGGGACCGTTCAACTGGTTTTTAAAACATTGGTCTAAAGACAATCTCTACCCATTTCTGGTCAAGGAACCAAATTATGAATAAGTGCATATCATCTATCACCGTTGGTTTTACGTGATAAATAGATTCTAAGCGGTCGTTTTCCAAATTCATATTTTACTCGAGAGAAATATAAAGGGGTAAAAGAACAAGTTTTTTATTCAATTATTAGGACAGAAATTTTAATGAAATCGTAAACAATAACAACCCTTAGTTAATTGATAGTGTCACCAAAGATGGTCTAGCCTAGCGGGTGGAGGTAGCACCGTTGTGCTTTCAGGGGATGATATCCTCAATTGGCCAAGGTTCTAACCTGTGGAGGACGACTTGTTGCAGTACCTAGCTCTTGGGCCGGTCCATAGAGTCGGTTCAGGGGGAGACTTCATGGGCTAGTTCATGAACGCGGGGATTAGTCGATGCCCGTTTGGATTCGGATACCCTTGGATGTGTGTAAGTTATTTGCCGTTAATTTTTTTTTTCTTTTGATAGTGTCAATCAAAAGAATCAATTTAATCTAAAAATTTTCAATGATTTGTTTGTTCAGAAAAACTGTCTACAAGCACTTAGAAACTTTCCTATAGTTTAAAATTATAATTAATTTTATCGTTTTCAAAAGAGAAATAACTTTTTTTTATAAATTGAACTTCTTTTTTGTTGTTTAAAAAATTTATAGAAAATTGTTGACAATTTATTTCATTATAATTTGTTCTGACAGTTGACACAATTATAAAATAATACCTTTGGTATTTGATTGTATAAACAATAGTAAAAAATTAATCTTGCCCACCCTCACAATCCCATAAAGTCAAAGACACTGTTAGTTGAACTAGTCTATGATGATGATGGAGATTTCCTTTTAATATTTACTTCATTTCATTCATCTACAACCATATTCATCCATCCATCTTCTTCAACCTTCTTGTAGTACCCAATCCATTCTAAAAGATCAACCCTTCAATGGCATCTTCTTCTTCTTCTCAATCATGGGAATATGATGTTTTTCTCAGTTTTAGAGGAACAGACACTCGTAACACTTTTGTGGATCATCTCTATTCGATACTTGTACAACAAGGAATCTACACCTATAAGGATGACCAAACACTTCCACGTGGCGAAACCATTGGTCCATCGCTTTTGAAGGCTATTGAAGAATCACATATTGCTGTCATCGTATTCTCTGAAAACTATGCTGATTCTTCTTGGTGCTTGCAAGAACTTGCACATATTATGAAATGCAAGGATGAGAGAGGGCAAGTTGTTATGCCTATATTCTATCACATTGATCCCTCAGAGCTCCGGAAACAAAAAGGCAAGTATGGGGAAGCACTTGCCAAACATGATTCGGAGAACAAAAACGTTGAATCTTGGAAAAAAGCTCTTGTGGATGCAGGAAATCTATCTGGATACGTCGCCGATGGGTAATCTTATTTTTGTTCTCTTTAAAAATTTATGCTTCTAATGTTTGTACTCTAGCTAGCTACCACATAATTATACTTGTACGATTGTACCATATTACAAGCTTTCAAAGGATTAAGGGTTAATCGGGTTTCATTAACGGCCCGGTCAATGAGTCATGGTTTGGTAGCAATAGTTTGCTTATGGATCATGCTTGGTTAGACTTGGTCATGCATATAGTTAGAAAAAAAGTAGGACTTCATGGGTAAGTAGGAACTCGATTATCAGTAAACGTAGGCCTAGAAATTAGGAAGAACTAGTTATTTAAAAGCCCGGGCTTCGCGCCGGGTTATAAACTGTGATAGATTTTATCATTTATATGAAACATAAAGTTTGTACGTGTGTTGTCATTCGAAAAGTTTAATAAAATAAATAAAAAGATTTAATAAATCAATAAATGAAAATTTTTAATTTTAAGAGATTTTAACCTAAAATTTTGGGAAAAAAATATCATGTACTTATCTATAGTTAAATGAAATTATTTGATTATTTTTTTAATTAAAGTTATAATAGTTTATAATTAACCAATAAAACAAAATCTCTTAATAATAAATAAATAAAGTAAAAAGTAACGAAATGTGAGTTATGTAATTTGAGAATAAAAAATATAAAGACCAAATATGTAATTTAATCAAAAAAAAAATTTGGATGAGTTAATCACGCAAATTAACAAACTTGGATGGAAGGATGAAAATTGAAGAAAAAAAATCATTGGGATGAAAAAAAAAGTTTATAAAAATCAAGAACTAAAAGTATTACATATATCAAACTACATAGACTAAAGTTGTACATAGCTCTAAGATTAGTGTGATAAAAAAAGTTCATAATAGTCAAGGATTAAAAGTATTACATATACCAAACTATAAGGATTGAAGTTGTACACAATTATAAAAGTACTGTTCATACCTTCCTGTAAATTGTTATATATTATAATTAGTTAACTTTATTTTATTTTTCCTATAAATTTGTATTTGGTTTCCATTTTTGTTTAGGACGTAGCTTGTAATTTAGTATATTTTTTATCTTAATATTTGAAATATTCTCTCCTTTGTAAGGTTGTTTTGTTTCATATTCGTGCGTGAGTTCATTGAGGCTATTAATTCCCAATAGCCAAAACCTTTTTATGTTTTAGAGAACATTTACATACTAGGCTTGTAAACGAACCGAACGTTCGGCGAACGGTTCGTGAACCGTTCGGCGGGAAGCTTGTTTATGTTCGTTTATTTATTAAATGAACGGACATGAAGTTTTCTCGTTCATTTAGTTAAACGAACGAACACGAACAAAGGTCTAGTTCGTTCATTTACGTTCGTGAATGTTCGTTCATTTACGTTCGTGAACGTTCGTTCGTTTATGTTCGTTAACGTTCGTTAATGTTCGTTTACGCTCGTTTAATAAAATTTGTTTACCAACGATAGATATATTAAGTTGACAAACAAGTATTTAGAAAGTTAACAATTAATTAATTAATAACAAATATTATACAATGATTGATAACGATAATAACGATTTAATTATTGAGAAAACATTTATAAAAGTTTAAAATTGTTAATTTAATTCATCCTATGCGTGATTTATATATGTAAGTCATTTGGTGAAATCCTGGGGCATGAGCCTAGCGGCCTGAGCCTCTACGAAAAGTAGGAGTTAAGTATGTTTGGTTATGATTGTTTGACAGTTTGACTATTCGGTAAACATTTAAACGAACACAATCAAACAAAAAATTTAAAAGAATGACCACGAACACCAAATTTTATGTTTGTTTAGGCTTGTTTGTTTAGACTTGTTTGTTTGAGTTCGTTTAACTTTTAAATTCGTTCATTTACGTTCGTTCGTTTATGTTCGTTTAACTTTTACTTCGTTCGTTTATGTTCGTTTACCATGTTACATAAACGAACACGAACACACCAAATTTCTAAACGAACGAACACGAACACAAAATTTTTTGTTCATTTACCGTTCGTGTTCGTTCGTTTGTTCGGTTAAGTTAAACGAACGAACATGAACAAGCCTTCCTTCGTGTTCGTTTGGTTCGTTTACAGCCCTACTACAAACTATGCATACAGTTGTACTTGTATTGTTTCTAATTCCAATAAAAAATCTATTTTTTGGGGAGGACTCATATCCCTTGTTTAATGGAACGGATAACCTCTTTTCTCAATTAGAGCATCTATTAATTATCATTGTTTATCCGATGTGCAGGCCTGAGACAATATTCATCAAAGTTATTGTTGACACAATTTCAAATAGATTGTGTGCGCCAATTTCAAGTGACAATGAAGACTTGGTTGCAATAAAGACCCACCTGCAAGCTTTGAAATCAAAGATGGAAATGGAATCAGATGATGTAGTGATGGTTGGGATATGGGGGGTTGGGGGTGCTGGCAAGACTACTCTTGCATCTGCTCTTTATGATGAAATCTCTACAAAGTTTGATAGTTCTTGCTTTATAAAAGATGTTAGACCATCTGATATGCCTCACCCGAAGCCATCATCAAGGGCTTCGGGTTCATCAGCTTGCTCGGGAACACCACCAAGGTTGCCTCGGGTTCGATTGGCTGGGGTTCACCGTACCGATGGTGAACGACCCACCCCACCCCACCCTACCCCCTTACCCCACCCACCCTACCCCCCTCACCCCCTTTATCACTCTTATTTCTCTCTATCTCTCTCTTCTTTCTCTCTCTTATTTTTTTTTTTTACTTTTCCTTATTGATTATTTAATATGTTGGTAAGATTGAGTTGGGTATAGTGGATGGTTTGGGTTGGTTTAGGTAAGCTAGTGGAAAGCTGATGTGACAATTGGGTTCATTGGGTAAATGGTTTACCATACTAGATGGTCTTATGGAAGAATCAATAAAGCATGGTTTGCCAAAATTGCAAAGGGCAATTTTATTTTCTCACTTGTTTTGAAACTAAAAACAGAAGAAGTAGCTGGAGATGTAGGAAGATTGATAAAGAGTAGGTTTCGATGTAAAAAAGTGTTGATGGTTCTTGATGATGTCGACCACCTTGACAACTAAATGAGTTAGTTGGATCAAACGCTTGGTTTGGTAAAGGAAGCAGAATAATAATCACAACAAGAGAACCATTTGTTAAAAGCTCGCAAAGTAAATGTGATATACAATATCAACTTGTTAAACGAGGATGAAGCTATGAAGCTCTTTTACAAGATAGACTATTATCCATGTCTCAGGTTCATATGATATCTTGTAGAACAAAGGAACATTAAATCACTTATCTTAGGAGCGAATCTTTATCAAAGTTCGCCAGCTTCATTGGATGGTTTGCTCTCTGCTAATTATTTGAAAGTATTGAACCAGACAAAGTTAATAACTTGTCCAAGTGGGAGACTGTTGGAAATAGTGTCCAAATTATTAACTACCGGTAGTATTTTAATAATAGCATGGTCCTTTTGGGTTGCCCTTAAGACCCAAATAAACAATCATGAAATTAGATGGGGTGAAAGTAAGAGTGAATATGGTATAGTACATCATGCAAAAAAGAGTAAGAGTGAATATGGTATAGTACCATGTTATTTTTAAAAAGGAAAAGTACACCAAAATGTATCCAACTTGTCACGTTTTATCATTGTATGTACTGAACTTCAAAACTTACCATTTAATGTATCGAACTTGCTAAACTTTTGCCATTGTATGTATCGGTTTACCTACTAAGAAGGTAACCGGTAACTTAGCCACATAGGATGCCACATAGATGCCACATAGGATGCCAAGTCATTGTTCTTTGAGCAAATTACAAATTTCATCCCTCTAGTTTACTAAATGGGTTTAAGGACCTGTTTTGAAATATTAATATAAACCCAAACCACCACCACCATTGCCACCAAACCACCACCACCCCCACCACTTCCTACAAACCACCACAACCGCTGCGGCGCTGCCACCCTCCAAACCACCACCACCGAAGCCGCCCTTTAAATCACCGCCACCGCCGCTGCCCTGCAAACCACCACCACCGCCACTGCCCTCCAAACCACCGCCAGCAAAACACCACCACCACCGTCACCGCCTTGCAAACCACCACTACCGCCGCCACCTAAACACCACCACCACTGCCTTGCAAACAACCACCACCACCATCGCCGCCTCCAAACCACCACCACCACGGCTACTGCCTCCAAACCACCACCGCCATCGTTGCATTCAAACCACCACCACCGCCATCGCTGCATTCAAACCACCGCCACCACCGCCATCGCTGCATTCAAACCACCACCACCATCGCCTCCTTCAAACCACCAGCACCGCCATTGCCACGAAACCACCACCACCACCATCGTTGCCTCTAAACCAACCACCACCACCATTGTTTTGTAAGGTGGAGATATATATATAGAGAGAGAGAGAGAGAGAGAGAAAGAGAGAGAGGTCGCCGGAGGTGGTGGTTACGAGCCGGAACGTGGCCGGCGACCACCACCACAACCACCATCATCACCGCTACCTTCAAACCACATTACCGTCGCTGCCTTCAAACCGCCATCGCCATCGCCACTACCACCAAACCAACAAAACCCCCAATTTTATTTCGTTTTTGTGAACCCTATCCACCGGCGTTGATTTTTGCAGGGCTCACCGGATCTAGAAGGTGGAACGAGAGGGAGAGAGAGAGAGAGAGAAAGAGAGAGAGAGAGGGGTCGCCGGATCTGGACGTAATCATCTCACCGGAGACGGGGATGGATGCCGGAGGGAGTGGTTACGGGGTGGTGTTTCCGGAGACGTGGTGGTTACGGGGTGGTGTGGCCGGAGACGTGGTGGTTACGGGGTGGTGTTGCCGGAGACGTGGCCGGTGACATGCTGGAATTAGGTGATCGGCGATCGTGGGCATGGTGTGGCGTGTGGTGGGCATGGTGGTGATCACCGGCGACTGCTGCTGTGATAGAAATTCAAGAGAGATAGATAAAGAGGAGAATAAAAGGGTTTACAATTTAACCCTTGTTCTTTTATTTTTGTTAAATAAAACCTCAGGGACCAAATTTGTAATTTACTTCTTTTAAAAATAAAAAAATAAAATTACACATCAGATATAACTTGTACACGTTAGCATTTTGTAGGTAACAAGTTACTTGATACATACAATGGCAAAGTTTAGCAAGTTCGATACATTAAATGGTAAGTTTTAAAGTTGAGTACATACAATGATAAAACGTGACAAGTTGAATACATTTTGGTGTACTTTTCCCTTTTTAAAAATACTATATATAAAAATTTTATATCATGTACCAACCAACTATACTTGGTACCAACTTTTTTTAGTTGGTACATTTTGGTTCAGGATTGTACCAACGTCAAAAAAGTTGAAGTTAAAAATGATTAAATTGACATATTTATCAATTAGATCTAAGTGTACAAAAACTATTGAAGACTAATGTAATATTTTGATATGAGTTGTACCACTTATCTCTACGAGGATTTAATTAATTTTCATATAATGCAACCGTTCATATATATATATATATATATATATATATATATATTTGGATAAGGTTCATGTAGGCTTCGCCTAGACTACATCCTTGACAAATTGAAACTGAAAATTCGGCCATGAGAGACTAAAGCTATGTTTGGCAAACTAGTTGATAAGCTAGCTGGTAGCTAATAAGCTAGTTGTTGACTGATAAGCTAGTTAGTAGTTGATAAACTATCTTATGAACAAATTATGCTTGGCAAAAACTAGCTTATGAGTATGTAAAATGACCAAAAACCGTATATTTGAATTTAATAATTAATATTAATAAGGGTATAATTGGAAAAAGTTACACAAAGTAGTGTTTCAAAAAGCTAGCTTATGGTACATGTTTGGATTGACTAACTTATAAGCTAGTTTATTTTTGCCAAACATGGCGGCCTAAGCCTTACAATTAATACAACCGTTCATTAATAGTCTAAATACAATCGTTAGTGGACCATGGATGCATGAACAAGTTACAAAAGTTGTTAGATTTAGGTGAATTAATCCAATCAAATTTTATATATTCGCTCGTACTATAATTTAGCAAAACTAAAAGCAAGATAATTTTATGTTAAATATCAAAATATGTTGTATTATTTATAAAACCTTAATTAATAAATAATTAAAAGAAATAAGTCGGTACAGTATGCTATTACCATGGTACACAACTTCTAATACCATGTATCAAACCTTGTTTAGATAGTTGGTATGATACTATCAAGCAATTCTATTGGTAACAACTAAATTGGTACAGTTGATATAGAAATTGGTTGGTTTATGTTGATAAAAAAGAAGAAGAAGATGTTATATCAAAATAGAAGCAACATAAAAGATAAAACAAGGAAACTAGAAAATATCAAAAACATACCATGTAGTACTACAGAAGAAGTTGACCGTTAATTTGACCGGTTTAATTGAGCTGAACCGGTTCAGACACCGGTTCAGATTTCCTCCACTTCCCTTCCTTATCCTCCCAATCAGATAACAGATTCCCTCCCACATTCAGCTCAGCCATTCTCCAATGGCTCTCAATAGTGGCCGGATCCTCTGCAACACCTCCGCCGTAACACCATGCACCCGCGTCCATCTAAACCGTCCATTCCTTCTCACACCTCCTTCATCAAGAACACCCTTTCACATAGCAGCCGCCAAGAAACTGTCCTCAAGAACGGGAAAATTCGACAGCAGGAACAAGAGAGGTTCGACGTCAACTAGGGAAGATGGACCGTCCGATGAGATTAGTGACGGTGTGATCGGGACCGTTGATGGGAGTGGTGGTGAGGTGGAGAATTTTGATGGATATGTGTTGCCGGATCTTCCCGGGCTTGAACCGGATTTTTGGGAAGGTCCGCAGTGGGATGGTTTCGGGTTCGTGATTGAGTACTTGTGGGCTTTCGGCATCGTTTTTGCGGTAATTTATCTCTTTTGGTAACTGAAATTGTGTTGTTGTTTTGATGAATATGAGTCTTAATTTTGGTTTATTCGATGAACGTATGTAGTGTTTGGTTTTATAATTGATAAGGTAGCTGATGAATAAGTTGCGTTTAGCAGAAACTAGTTGATAAGATAGCTTATGAGTGATAAAGTAGATGAAGAATAAGTTGCGTTTGACAAAAACTAACTAGCTGAAAAGATATGTTATGACTATAAATGACAAAAAAAATGCAAGTTTAAAAATTGGTAGTATAAAACTTAGCAGGAGTATATTTGGAATAAAAAGATATTAAGTCCCATAAGTCAACAAAATGCTAGTGAAAGTAGCTTTTCAAATAGCTTATGGTCCATCCGACTTATAAACTCTATCTTATTTATACCAAACAATGCCTAAGTATGAAACTTAAGAGGTTTGCTGAGTTAAGATAGTTTGTTTTATTTTTAAGAAAAGTCTAAAAACCTGAAATTTTAGGAGTTGCACCATTCTTTTCTTATTTTTTTAATGTGAAATCAAACTTTAGACTTTAGACCTCTTAAAAAACAAACAACACGTTAGCTTATTTATCCGTTCTTTTGTTTGGAAGGGTATCCTAGGCTATGCCTAGACTAATCCCGACAATTTTTTACTTTAAGACATCAGCCCTTGATAACTCAGTGGCTACAATTGTTGTTTACGCGTGGATCTGAACCCTGGACAGAGGGGATATTCCACCACATCCCTCACGGCCTCAATGAGCACGCCACAACCCTTGGTGGTTTTATTTCTCCATTCTTGTTATTAAGATAGATTACTGTTTGATCAAATTCAGGTGTGAATTGGAGCTAACAATTTTGGGGTTTGATAAATTGTGTTGGTTTTTTAAAGGTTATGACAACCTTTCAATTTGATCAGCAGAATGCTTCACATCTTTTGCATTTGTGCCATTAATTGAGTATTTATCACTAAAAACAATCACTTTACTCTTTGAGATAGATGTTTGTTGAGATGTATGCAAATTTGACCTCAATTTAAAAGAGTATAGTGGTTGTTTTCGTGAACACTCTTCGCTTATGCAAGAGGGTGAGCAAACATGTAGCCAGAATAAAGATTAGCATATAAAAGTATTCTAGTTTGCATTTGATCTTCATAAACAAAAATGCAAGATGAATATAAAAGTTTTTTAATGAGTTGATGTTTTGTTTACAGTTAATTTCTAGTGGAATTGCTGTGGCGACATATAACGAAGGTGCAACCGATTTTAAGGAGACTCCGGCATACAAGGAATCGATTCAATCAAAGGATTTGTTAGAAGAACCGGAGGCATCAAGTCCGGATGTTTTTGAATCCAACCCTACCGAAGACGCTCCTGCCTTGGAATAAGGAAACAGTAATTCATTACGCTTCAACAATGGTTTATATTTGCAGACTGCTTTCTGAAAGAATAGCAAACATTATTTAAGGTAATGTGTATTCTGATGCAAAAACCAGGTTCTTGATCGAATGATATAGTTGTGGAGAATTTACGTATTTAGTTTGAACAAAACGTACATACGTTAGAATTTTTATGCTTCCAGTGTTGGGATTTCAAGTGTTTTTTACTTCCGGATGGGATATACGAGGTACATTCAGGGGCTGTTTGGTTTATAAAAAGTACCTCTTAAACCTCTTAACTCTTAAAGTTAAGAGGTTTGCAAACTTTAAGATTGTTTTATTTTTAAGATAAGGTTTGAAAACCTCTTACCATCCTCTAAAATTTTAAGAGGGGCACCATCCACCTCTTATTTTTTAGATGTAAAATCAGACTTCATACCTCTTAAAAAACAAACGACACCATAGTTTCTTTTGGTTTTAGCGCTGTTGGTTTTTCAAGTCCGGTATCCATTACGTGAAAATGTCTTTGGGATTTGATCTGTTTGTGACTTGACGAGAGAAACCTAAAGATTTTATTAGCATTGTATTAGAGAGGTCCAATTGGGATACTTGTTTATACTCGTTTATTTGTCATTCTACATGTTAACATCTTATTGTTGGCAAGCCATGCTACATGTCTTGGGACGTGTTGGAGGATTCTTTGCATGGTATCAGAGCCTAGCTCGAGATGCATGTCGATTTTCCAGTACGTGTAGCTTCTGTAGTCTTAATATGGCTAGCTACATGTTGGATGGGCATGTTAAGAGTACTGATGTGCATGGATCGGTTTACAAAACATCCCCAGCCCAAGTGCCACCCGGAAATCCCAGTTCCAATAAGCCCAGTTCTAAACGGTTTGAAAATCCTGCAAAAAAACCCGATCCAACGGTCGTATTTTTACAAACCAAAGCCGGACTTATGAATAATTAGTTTAAACTAGAAATTAGGGAGTCATGTTTCGCTGTTTTAGAAGCCACTAAGCTAGTGTGTGGTAGTGTTTGGGGATGGGCTAAACAATGTACTCTGATCTCAATCTCAAACGGTGTGATTTTGAATTTTGATGGTTTAACGGCTTGAACCCACACATCGTCACTTGCTTTCGGAGTTTCGGGGCTTTTCGCTCAATAATTGATTACATGGTTTTTTGATTACGCATTTAGTTCCAGTCTTTAGAGCTTGAGCTCGGCTCGTTTATTAAATGACCTTTAATCTAGGCTCGATCTCGAGTTCAAGCTTGTTAAGGCTTGGCTCGTTTAGAGTTTTTAACGATCCGAGTTCGAGTAGCTCAGCTCATTTACATCTCTATCGAAAATACAGGATTAGAGGAAACGTTTTCTTTAAACTAGGGGTGTATGCAAGTTCATTTAGTTGGTTTTTTACATTTTTGCAACTCAACTGAATTATGACGGTTTGAAAATCTCTATCCAACCCAACTCATTCAAAAGTATCACCTAATTCTTACGGGTTGGGTTGGGTTGGGTTGGATTGATGGGTTAGTAATATAGTTTCATAGCATAAATCAATGAAAACTCTTCGTGGAGTTGTTTAATATGATTCAAATGTTTCATATAATTCATTTTTTGGTTTCTTTATTCTAAAAATAACAAGGTTTCATAGGATTAAAAAAATACTTGAAACCGTTTCATAAGAATAAAAAAATGTATGAATTTTTTTTCTTAAACAACTCCACGAAGAGTTTTCGTTGATTTAAGCCCAAAAAAAAAAAACCATGAGTTTTTACGGTGTTTACTAATGTTTTAGTTTTTGAAAATGGGTCAGGTTCAAAATGTGAACCCATATTTTATTGTAAATGTGAGGACAACTAAGAGCGCCACGTGGCATATTCAGTGTTATTCAAACTGAATAACACTATAACACTGAATGTAGTGTTATTCAAAATGAATAACACTGAATGCAATGTTATTCAGTTTAAATAATACATGAATATTCAAACTGAATATGTCATGTGGCGATTTTAATTGTTCTCATGTTCACAACCAAAATTGAGTTCACACACACACACAAACACACACACATATATTGGTTATGAACATGAGGACCATTACAATCGCGCCATGTGGCATATTTAGTATGAATATTATGTGTTATTCAAACTGAATAACACTGTAACACCCCAAAATTTGGAGTAAACAAAAACTTTCATTTAACAGAAAGATGGTAATACAATGTATGCCAAGGCGTGAGCTCTTCCCAAAACAGGGGTATAAGTAATGCATAATTACAATGTTTGTAATTGAATAAAGAGATATAATAATCGGCTAGTCTAGTTCCTACTAGGAAGAAGACTACAAAAGGGTTATCGTTCTACAGTCAAACTCGCGGCCTAGAAGACCGGTCTCTCCAACGTCCCCCATGCTTACTCTACACCCGGCACCTACTTGGGAACAGCGTCCCTAGCACCTGAGAGACACATCGACATCACACAAGTGTTAGGCCAAAAGAGCCTATTGAGTTGTACCAACAAGTACGATACATATAAAATCATGTTAAGACATATGATGTATACATAAGTGTATATAAACAAACATAATCAAAGTATACTTTTAAGGATTATCTTTTATCTTCGGAAATGGTGGGAGCGACCTACCTCCACCAACCAATATCCCATCACTCGTTACTTCCAAACACCTCGATGTCATATCTACCATGACACCATCAGAGGCCCGCGCACCTCGGAGCCACCCGAGAGCCGGCGACATAGGGGCATACCTATTTCAGTACCTCCCAAGACTGTTTGGTGTGGAAATATTGCGTTGGATTGTCCATTGTTATTTATATAGCCGTATATCCGCCGTCAGTCCCATCACTCTTTACTTCCAAACACCTCGATGCCATATCTATCATGACACAATCAACAGAGGCCCGCACACCTCGGAGCAACCCGAGAGCCGGCGACATAGGGGCATACCTATTTCAGTACCTCCCAAGACTGTTTGGTGTGGAAACATGGCGCAGAATATACTTAATTACACATACGTGTTCCATAATTTCACCCGGTCTAAGAGACCATACTATATTGTATACCTCGATGCCATATCTATCATGACACCATCAGAGGCATAACGTACTGTCTAGAAAGACTCATACAATTATCTTAACCTTTCATAGGTATTAGTCGAGGGTCTTAAGCCCTTCATTTATTTCATATAAGCCAACATGCTCGGGATTCAATTCTCCCATATTATTCCATAACATACCATATAGTATCCAAACTAAATATCATCGAAGGTCTCATGACCTTTCTTGTTTTTATAACGAGACAACATTATTGGGGATTCAATCCCCCACATCACTCCGTGGCATACATAACAACACGTATTTCTCATAAATACATTCATCATATAATCACATGGATTTAACTCATGCATTAGTAGTATACGATAATTTACTCCATGTATACAATAATCCAAGTCAAGTCATTCATACAAGCATCGTTACTCATTCTTTTCATGGCAATCCTTAAACCTAACAATTTAGGCATTTCATCCAAAATCATGTTTATTCACAATAACCAAGCAAGATATGTAAATCAAACAAGATGATGTGCTCTCGGTTTTAACAAAACGGGTTTAGCAACTCACCTTGAGGCTCGTAAAGCCAAAAGCCCCAAATCTCACCCAAAACCCTAGCTTAATGCTTGAGTGAACACCTAAACTGATAAGGAGTTAATACCTTAGATTAATTCCAGATCTATAACATATAAGACTAGATCTACACTTAAAACTATAGATAAGATTTACCCTTTTCAAGATCTTGAACAAAACCCTAGATATGGAGAAATCCTCAAAAGTGGTGGTGAGAAGGTTGAAGAAGATGATGATGGAGATTTAGCTACCAAATATCTATGGCTTGATACTTCAATCCATCGTTGTAGTCTTGAAGAGCTCGAATGTTCGAGAGCATAGCAAAAAGAATCAACAAATTCGGAGTTGTAGAGAGGAAGATATGGAGAAATGAAGAAAAGAGACCAAAATCCTGATTTTAAAGTATTCAGCCGCTAAAGTGCCCATCCAAAGTGACACATGTGGCACTTTAGCGGTCACTTTAGCCCTTGTCCTCAAGGTTGTCTTCATGGTGGCGGTACACCTGAAGCTAAAGTGCACATCCAAAGTGACACATGTGGCACTTTAGCTGTCACTTTAGCTTTGCCCCAAATTCTTGGTTTTAACCCCGTTTTCGCTCCGAGAAGAACCGTTGGACTCGTATTTCAATTTCCCATCCTACAAGACCATAAAATCTATGATTTAACCTAAAGTCATATTTTTCATATTTAACTTAAAAGATCCATTTCAACATTGGCCCGAAGTTGTGTTATTTGAAAATTACGGGTGTTACAAACACCGCATTCAGTGTTATTCAGTTTGAATAACACATGAATATTCAA
>CM058043.1:6375798-6456992 GCA_030169165.1 Centaurea solstitialis | reverse complement strand
GATGAAGTACAGATGAACGAAGAAATTTACAACTGGTCGCTCGACATATGGAACTACCTCAAGCACGACCAACTACCTGAAGATAAAATGGAAGCTCGAAAGACAAGATCGAAAGCTTCAAGATACACAATCTTTGAAGATCAACTTTATCGAAGATCCACGACAGGACTTCTTCTACGATGCGTTACAAATAAAATACAAATCAATCAAATTCTCCAAGAGATGCACGACGGAGAATGTGGAAATCACGCAGGGGGCAGAAGTCTTGCTAGTCGAATCTCACGACAAGGTTACTATTGGCCTACTCTACGAGAAGATGCCATAACGTACGTCCAACGATGCGACGCATGTCAAAAACATTCGAGCATGGTCCATCGACCATCCGAACCTTTACATTCTGTTCTAGTTCCATGGCCCTTCATGCGATGGGGAATGGACATCGTGGGAAAATTACCTCCAGCCCCTGGACAGAAAGTCTATTTACTCGTGCTCACCGACTACTTCTCAAAATGGATAGAAGCTGGTGCTTTCTCACAGGTCCGAGATAAAGAAGTTATATCTTTCATTCAGAAAAACATCATTTATAGATTCGGGGTACCAGCCGAAATCATGTGCGACAACGGCTCACAATTTATAAGTGATAAGACTCGTACGTTCTGTGAAAAGCGAGGAATCAAGTTAATCACTTCAACTCCGAGATATCCACAATCTAACGGGTTAGCAGAGTCGAGCAACAAAGTCATCATCAATTCAATCCGAAAGAGGTTGAAAGGAGCAAAAGGAAAATGGGTAGAAGAATTGCCATCTGTCTTATGGGCAAATCGTACGACACCTAGAGCATCAACTGGACAAACTCCATATTCTCTGGTATATGGATGCGAAGCGGTCTTGCCAATCGAAGCTCAAATACCAACTGCCAGAAGTCGCACGTATGATCAAAATGCAATAAATTTATCCTACGATCTTGATGCCTTAGAAGAAATCCGAGAAAAAGCATTACGAACGATGGCTGCACAGAAAGGAATTGTCGAAAGATACTTCAACAAAAAGGTAAAGGCAAAAATTTTTCAAGTTGGAGATTATGTCTTACGACATGTGTTTCAAAACACTCAAGAGCCAAATGCTGGAAAACTTTCCATCAAATGGGAAGGACCTTACATAATTTCCAAAGTCATTGGAAATGGAGCATACAGACTTACGACTATGGAAGGTATGGAAATCCCACGAAGCTGGAACGCCCATCACCTCAAAAGGTATTATTTCTAAACCTATTTACATACGATTTATTCCTTAACCATTACTGACTTAAGCATCGGAGCGCCGTTGGCTAAGCCAACGGCCACCCCTTAGTCATCCTTTTTCGCAGGTATCGCACGATAAATCGCATGGATCGCACGATTAACGCAAGTATCGCACGACTAAATGCATGCTTATCGCAGGAATCGCACGACAAAAATCGCATGGATCGCAAGATAACCGCTATAACGCACGATTATGTCGCAAGAGCGCAAGTCAACTCGCCAGTCGCACGAATACTCTCATGAGTACAAAAGAAACGTTTCTAAATCAAGTCTAAGGACTTTAAAACAAATGCATGCAAAAATAAAAGCTAAAACGCACGATAAAAACGCACGATACAGGCTAAAACGCACGGTAAAAGTTAAAAACGCACGATACAAGCTAAAACGCACGACACGAGCTAAAACGCATGATAAAAGTTATAATAACACATCAAATGAAACAAAATTTCATTCATTAAACATTTCTTGCCTAAAAACGGCAAAGTACAAAAAATTTTTTACGATTACAAAAAGAAAACTATTCTAAAGGAGCGTCGGTGGAAGGTGGATCTGCAGCAGGAACCTCTTCAGTCTCCAAAGGATGCGCAGGAACGGATCCAGAGGTTCCAGGAACCTCCTCCTCGACACCTGCTTCCTCGACATCCGCAGGCTTTCTTCGTCCAGGCCTTTTAGATCCTCTTCGTCAAGAAGGTCTTCAGAGCCCATCACCTGAACGAAAGAGGCTACCTCGTCCTTTGCCATCTGAGAGGTGATAGTCCCAGCGGCTACTCGTCGCATGACCGCAGTACGTGCGACCACGCGAACCAAGGCAGCGTCCTCTTCCAGTTCTTGGATCTTGGACGACAGAGCTTCTTCCCTCTCAGCTTTCTCTCGTCGAACGACCAACAGCTCTTTCTCCAGCTCCTTGGTGTGGTCCAAGGCCAACTTCAGCCGTTCCCGCTGTTGAACTTGGAATTGCTCGCTGAGTTCCAGCTTGGATTCCAAATCCCCAATTTGAACCGACTTGGCATTAACCTCGTCGGTCAATTGGACCAGCTTCTTTTTGGCCTTGTCGGCCTCTTTCCTGGCCACCTTGGCATCATTCTGGTTCGACGCCAATTCCTCTTTGATCTTAGCCATCCGAGTATGGAGGCTAAGACTAGTTTGCAAGGCCTATACAAAGGAAAAGAGAGAAAGTTAGAAGCTGTACATGAAAAATAAAAGTGAAATTGTACGACAGGGACTTACCAAGAAAGAGATACCCGCGATGGAGGCATCAAGGTCTTCGATGTCGGCCTCCTCCATACGCGCCTTCTGAGCAGGGACATGAAACTGCTCCAGGACAGGGAAAGTGGCCGCCGTCCTAATGACGTCGTCCACCATGAAGTCAGAGGGTATCTGGATCGTCATGGTCGTAAGACCAGATCCCTCAACCCCCTTGCCCTTGTCGACCTTCGACGCAGGCTGACTCGACGCACCCTCTCCCTTTGCAGGAGGGGCGAAGCTAAGAGGAATAGCCTCTATACCACCTTCAGCCTTTCGCTTGGCATCCTTAGGTGGGGTATCCACAGGAACGTACGACGATCTCGTACGTTTAGCCACTTGAACCTCCTGGGCAGCCGCTTTTCTTTTGGCAGCACGAGCAGCTGCTTCCATCGTCGACGCCTTCTTGGAAGCTGAACCTACATAGAAAAACAAAGTTAAAATCAAACAAAACTAATACAAACCAAGATATTGACGTACGATATTTACCTTCCATATCCGTCTCCTCGATGATTTGCACTTCAGGCTCAATGTCGCTCTCTTCGCCGCCCTTCGACGTTCTATACGTGCGATCCGTCACACTATAACTCAGAAAGTGTGAGATCAACTCGCTGGACTCTTCAGTCGTCTCAAACGTGAAGTTAACAACTGCAAGAAAACAGGCGATTAGTCATCAAAATCATGTAAAAAAAAAACGTATAAAAATAAAAATAGACGCCTAAATTACCATTCGAGTTCCACTCAGGAACAACCCAAGATTCGTCGGAGACCGAAGACGTCTGGACGAAGACGTAACGAGACTTCCACCCTCGATCATTCACTTGTGTGCGATGAACGAGCATGGTGTCATTCCTACCCTTAGGAAACAACCCGTAACGGTTGTAGGGCAGTTTAGTCACGTTGTAAGCAGAGAGAAGGTCATCCACAGAGAACGCACGACGACCCCAATCTTTGGTCACCCGTTCGATCACCAAGATGACTCGCCAGAATTGGGGCATCAGCTGTCCCGGAGACACGTCAAAGCGGGTCATAAAAGCTCTTGCCAAAGGAGAATATGGCCATCGAAATCCGACTTTGAACGGATACTCAAAAAGAGCAAAGAAACCCTTTGGAGCATCCGCTGGACGGATCTCTCCGGCCACCCTCACAAAGGCATTCTCTGGTAACCCAGCTAATTCTCTTAACTCTCCTACTTCTAAGCTCTCAGCAATCGAACTCTTAACCTCCGACGACATGATAAAATCTAATCGGTTTAAACTATTTTTTAGACGAGTAAACCTAAAGTTTTCTAAACCTCTATTACTCTTCTTCGCTAAAGACTTCAAACGCATGAAACAAAGAGAAGAAAGTACCTTATAAAAGCCTAGTCGCACGAAATATTTGCCGAAAATAAGGTCAGATTACGATCTCGCAAAATCAATTTGAAAATTAAGGAGATTTGTAAAATCCTTTCTAATTCTCAAACGCCTTATTTATAGTAACTGAATCAAATGAGTCATCAGGGATAATCGTGCCACGCGTCATCATTTAACCGTTAGAAGACACGCGTCCAGGCAAACGGCTAGATAACGGCTATATTTCTAAACGTCTATTCGACCGTTAGACAACGTATTTTTTACTCTTTGACCAGCGAATTAAAGATTTAGATAAAATAGAATTATTCTCTAAATCTTGGGGGCAAATTGTTAGGGTAAAAATCTACGATCGCACGACAATCGATTATAATCGTAAGATAAATATTAGGACGATAGTCCTGTATTAAGATAAGGTCCTGAGATAAAGCCTAAAAGAACTATCGAACAAAGATCATTAAACATCGAACGAATACATCGAATAAGTCGAACGATGACGACAATGACGTACGACGATACTAACGAATAAATATATGAAGTTTATATCTTTGATGCAGATAAGCTGATCATCATATCTAACAATTGTCTACCTTTGAGGAAATCGGAAATCGAGTACTATGCTATGCTCGTTGGAGTTCACCATTACAATGAACAAGTCGTAAGTTATGCATCGTCCGACAGCATCAAAGATCGACCGTTACAAGCAAGATTCCCGCAACAGTTACAATCTGGGCATTAACTCTCAACAATACCGTTGGACAGTTACTCTCCGAGCATTAATTGAAGACAATAACGTTGGACGGTTACAAATCAATCATTGATGAGCCACAATACCGTTGGACCGTTATTATCAAGCCACTATATAAGAAGAATCAAGCCAATATTTCAACACACGAAGTTCTATCCGAAGCTCACAAGTTCTATAATCGTTATTCTAAAGAATCATCTGTAATTTACATTCGATTTCATAATTTTCTCAGTTGTAATCGTACGATCAAAGCTGTATACTTGAAGGACATCACCCCTGATTGGTGATCATAGTGCTCTGTCGACTTATCTTTTAGGTCGACCGCAGGTTTTTTCCTCCGTCGTGAGGTTTTTCCTGCGTCATCAAATTATTTGTCTTACTTTATTTTCTCGCACTTATCATTGATTGTAATTTCTTTCTCTCGACGGTTAAGCCTCACACAAGTTTCATTCGACATCGAGTTGTGTAATTTTTTACATAAACAGTATTATATAATAAACATTTATTCTCTTTCCATTTTGTTATAAAAAAATGATGGCTAAAGATGGAATATCTCCATCCATATAAAAAAGAGAGCTTTAATCATTTCAACTAAAAAAGCCGTCCTTTAACCGATTAGTTGGAAACAAATCTTTGGTGTCTCCATTCCTACTCTATCTTTTGCATTGTGTGAAGGTTTGAAAAAAATGAGTATTTTGGTCTCGTGGGCAAGAAAAGAAGTTGCTCGTTTGAGAAACCAAAAGCCTAAAGCTTTATTACTTCCACCGAAATCTCGGCCACCGGTGCATTGCTCTTCGGTACCTTCGTCGTCTCTATCTTCTTCTTTCTAAAGTCTTGTTTTCTTGCTTATTTGTGGTCTTTTTGCATTGGGAAGTATATACTTTTTTTTAAACGACATATATACTCACACACACGTTCCTACACTATCTGGGATCTGTTCGGGCACCCGACTACTCCGTATCGGTCTCAAACCGGCCCGAAACCTGGTTAACTCCACTTGCTGCCGCGGGGTTTCGAACCCGAATAGTCAGAGAGATAACCACCGGGCTAGACTGACAAGCTTTGTTTTAGGAAGTATATATACAATAAGCCTTAAATTCATATCTTTTGTTCTAAACTATAACCTTCCATGACAGAATACAACATTAATTGGGCCTTTTATATATATATATAATCCAATAATATATGATTGTTGGTTAGAAGATTGGATGTTTTTTTTTAACTAGATACCAAGAAAGATAGTCTTTTTTTTGTTACTATATTAAGGTTATTTTTTTTTAAATTTACGGGTTGTTATAGTTAAGTTTGTATGTTATTAGCATTTTCAGGTACAGGTTGTTTGTGGGTATCGAGTCGTCAAAAACCAATCATAAAATGGCAAAAGATTATTTAGTAACATCGACTTTGTTTTAGGCAAAAGATCACTTTACAATTAAATCTTGTTGATTTTGATAGTATGGAATGAATTAGTTTTTGTATCATTGTCGTGGTGCCAAAGATGATGCCAGAAGAAGTAAATTAAGAGCATTTTCAACAGTTTTGATATAATTTTTCTGAAATAGATAATAAAAAGTCAAAATATCTATAAAAAAATCTAACTCCAACATTTTTCTATTTTAGAGAATCCATCATTACTTATATTATTAAAATATATACTATGTGGTGTTTGGGAGTTGTTGAATGGTTTGATGCTGGATGATTAACTGGTCAGAATAATTAAGAGGCTCTTATTATCATGGTGCAAAATGAAATATAATTGTTTAGTAATTGTTGAGAACAAAATCAATACGCTTAATGGTTAAGGGAGGCCCAAGACACCAAACCATTCAGAGGGTTTTAGAACCATTAAATGCAATTCTTTCTGTTACACCAAACAAGATTTACCTCTTAACATCCAGAGATTACCTCATAATTGTTAAGAGGTAAACAAACAACCTTGTGTATATATCATATTCCAATAATTTTTTAAAACTTTCAACAATCAATTATGTTATTGGTAGAAAGTATTAAAATAATATTCTCTCTCTTTATTTAAAATTTTAAAGAACTTTCTAAATTTAGAGTTTTTTATAAAAAATTTATTTTAGAGAATCGGATAGCAAAGGTGTTCGAGCATTTAGAAACAAAAATCCTTTGTTTTTCTACCTATTTTAGTAAAGCTATTGAAAATGCTTTAAACATGCATCGTTAGTGTTGCTATTTGCACCCCGTTAAGGTGTAAAAACCTCGAAGCCCATGACTCTATCAATCACCATATACACGTATCTTGTTATTCTGTCCACCTTTTCTTCTTGTTTTCAAATTTATAATTAAATGGTGTCATTTAGGTTGGAGAGATCGAAATTGCAGCGGATATAAGATGTGCCAAATGCCGAATACGGGTAGCAGACGAAATGTCAAAAATGGAAGGTACCATTGGAGGATTGACATAAATCCGACTGTTTATATCAATCATTTTACTTACATATATTGATGAATAGGCCGTTTACCAAGTGTTTATCGACAACATCATATCCTCATTTACCTTATCAATTAACATTTTTGTTATCAAAACGAATTGTTGGTAATCATCCTTTCCCAATATAAAGGAGGAAAATACTCTTACCTAGTTAGAGTTTATCAAATAAATAATGCTTACTCAGTTAGACCTTACCAAGTGAAAAGATGGTTACCATCAATACATTTCGATGGCGAAGAATGTTCCCTCGATAAGGTAAATGAGCGGTGATTCTTGCCGTAAATGTTAACCGGTAAGCCTTTAGTAAATAACCCTAAGTTGTTTTAAGCCACAAAAGCTCATCATTTAATAAAGTGTATGAAGCTAAGCGTTTTAAGCATGATACATGTCGGGGTTTGTAGGTTTGGATTCCATGGAGGTTGATATATCGCAGAAGAAGGTGATACTCATCAGAAGATTCATCATCAACAACTAATCAATTATTTGATATATGTTTTTTCATCAAATATTTTCGATTGAAATGTATTATGATAAAGGGTAGTTTGGATATTTTGTATTTTGTTATTTTCTGATAAGTCTTCCGTTGATAGGTTAGCAAGCTGTTTAGTTTGTTTATTGTATTATAAGTAGAGGTCATTGACCTGGAATGAGATTAACCGATGATTTCCCAATTTCTCAATTTGTTATACAAAAACAAATTTCATCAACTAATCAAGTATTTGATTTCTGTATTTTCATGACCTTTTCGATTGAAATGCATTTTTAGTGATGGCTATTAAACACTAAATAGTAGATGATAGCGAATGTCCTAGCTAGTCAAATTGTGTATCTGGATTAATCATTTATGTTTTGAAGTTAATAAATAATAGTTAATCAACAACACCTTCAAAGACCAATATAAAGCAGATAGATGTTTGGCTATTTGATGGGACTACGTACATTAACTAGCTTCATGTTGTATTTTTTAAAGAAAATCCAAAAAAAACCAGACGAACTATTCCATTTTGAATTGGTTAAAGTCCACTAAAACCAATTTTTGAACAAAAAAACCATTAAACTTTCTCATTTTGAATGATTAGGTCAATAAACATATTTTTTGAATGAAAAAAACCATTAAACTTTTTATTTGAATGTATTAAGTCCTAAAACTTTTTTCAACAAAATAAATCATAATGAATTTAATACAATTTGATACTATATTTTGTTTAACTAAACTAACATAGTTTATTTTACCTTTAAAACCTTCAAGTCGATTGCATTTAATTTTTTTATTTTTATTAAACGGCGGTAAGTAACTTATTTTGAAAGTTCAATGGTTTATTTATCGAAAACAAATTCGTACGAGGACTTAATCATATCAAAACTGAAAATTTTAATGGTTTTTTTCATTCAAAAGAATTAGTTAGTGACTTAATCATTCAAAGTGTGAAAAGTTTATAATGGTTTTTTTGTTCAAAAAAATATGTTTAGGACTTAACCATTCAAATGGCATAGTTTGTTGGTTTTTTAGACTTTCCCTTTTTTCTAAAATACTTAATACAGATATATGTACTTATTAAATTACAAGGAATAACTTCTTGAATCAGGTTGAAAGAAAATTATTTTGAATTTTTCTAAAATGAAAAAAATTATTCTCTTGTCAAATGAACGAACTTATAACGGTTGTTAGAAAACGGGGTAGAGAATAGGGAATAGTGTGAGTTCACTTTCTAAATTGATATTTCGACTTTATGCCTAGGTGTTATGAAATTGGGAGAATTTCTTCTATGTCATTCTAAAACTCCTAAATTACTTCTATATCCTTCCAAACTTTTAAATTACCTCTATATCCTTTCAAACTTTTAAAAATATCAACTATGTCCAAATCTCTATTTTAATGGTTATTAAATCATTTAAATATCAATAATCATTATCTTCGGATACAATTATTTATAAAATTAATATATTACCCTTATATTATTTAAATTACCCTTATATTATTTAAACTTAAGTAAGAGTACCATAATCCTTACATCAAACCCTAATCTATTCTTCAATCTTCAACCATTTCTCTCAATTTCTCAAGTCTTTTTTCTTCATTTTTCAAATAATTTTCTTCAATTTTCACCCAAAGACACTTCTTTATGAAACCAAATTGGAATAACAACATTATATGGATACGAATATACAATATTATTGAGTTGCAAAATCTGGAAGGATGTGTAAGGGTGACCTTTCCTGTACTCGTTAATTCAAATTAGAAAAATCTAAATTGGAACGAAAATCTCTTTATTGTAGATTTGCAATAAGTACATCGGAAAATCAAGTATCAAATCATGTCTAGCTCAGTGGTAAAGTAACATCCTTGGGAGGGTCAGTGGATGGTATCCCTAATTACCCGGATTCAAACACCGTGGTGAGCATGAAGCGATATTCAGATCAGTGGTCTGCCACATAGTGGTACCCTTAATTGGGCTGAGCCAAGGTCGACGGGATTAGTTGGGTGGCACCCTTAAGTGGGAGCCCGAATACCCCGAAAACGTGTGTGTGTTAGCTTGTCGTTCAAAAAAAAAAAATCAAGTACTCTTTATGGATTAGGGTTTGATGTGATGATTAGGGTAACCTTACTTAAGTTTAAATAATATAAGGGTAATATAGTAATTTTATAAATAATTGTAATTGATGATCATGATTATTGATATTTAAATGATTTAATAACCATTAGAGAAAAGTTTAAACGAGAAGCGCTAAAAATATACGAAGTAGAGAAGTGATGTCAACCGTCGATGTACGCAATTCATGAAGGATGATCAAAGCCACCTTTATTGACCAGACAAGTTGCCCGTTTGGAAAAATACAGATTTTTCCAAAAGAAGAAATTGTACCTTTTCTATAATCACGAAGGAGTTCATTTGGCAACAAGGTGATCCAGCTGAATAACTCCCGGAGATCACCAAATCCGCAATACGACCTCCCTTTGAAACCTCATCTGACTCCATTCTTCCAAATCCTTTTCATCAATCAAAAACCTCAAATTCAGATCCATTTCACTTCTACAAATCTCCCAAATCCAACAGATCTGGGAGAAAAAAACAGTGTTTTTGCATCATCCATCCATCCATCCATCCATCCATCATCTATCTATCAAGGGTAGTTCATCTCTGAGAGTGTTGAATCAATCAGTCAATCAATCAATCTATTAATGTTGCCTTTCTCTTTCTCTCTCTAGCTTGTGATTTCAAGTATAGTTAGAGAGAGAGAGGGAGAGAGAGAGAATGAGTCAGCTGTTTGAATACTTCGTGGTGTGTGGAATTGGACCAGAGATTCGTACCCTGGATGGTGAAAAAGGGTTTCATGGAACAGGGGTTTTCTATTTAGCTTCTCTCCTTGATCAGTATCCTCCTCCTACTCACACTCTCTATCCTCCTCCTCCTCCCCAGCTTCCCACTGTAAGTCTCTCTCTTCATTTCAATCAATTCCATATTTAGGGTTTTTTCATAGTTTCTGATTTCTGCTGTCTAAATTGAGCCCTAGTATAGTACCTTTTATATGCAGTAGTTTGTTATGACTTAAAATGTAGTGAGAGATTTTATCTTGTTAGACCAACTCCAATTATATGGTGGTTTAGTGTAACACCTCAGGCATATCCTATATCGGCCGTTGACAGGAGTGATGCCGGGTGTTATAAGTAATATCTTGGCCTTCCTAACAACAATGCGTTTTGGGGCCTAATGCACGGCAGGTTATTGGAACGCTGCAGTTAAGCGTGCTTGGGTGGGAATAGTACCAGGATGGGTGACCTCGTAGGAAGTCCTCATGAGGTCGCCAGAAACAAAGCCGTGAACCGGTGGGGCAAAGCAGACAATATTGCTGTTGAGGAAGGCGAGATGTTACATTTAGGGGGTGTTGGTTAATTTTAGGGAATGAGAATGAAAATGAAAATGGGAATGTAGGAGAATGGGAATAGGAATGAGCATTGCATTGATGCTGTTTGTTTAGGTTAACCTAATATAATCAATGAAAAATTGTTTCATATTAAAAAAATTTATGTTTCTCCAACTTGAAAATACAAACGATATTTCACTTAACATCAATAGATGGAAAAATGCATGGAAAAAAGAATTAAGTAGAAATAAATTTTTTCATTCCTCCCAATTTGGTCAGGAATGGAAATTAATGGATGTGCCGAAATGATTTCATTATATAATTTTAAACCAAATAACAGTTTTCATTATCATTCCCATTTCTGACCCTCCAATACCCCAACCCCAACAATCGACTGTTGGGAGAAACAACTCAATTTTGCCGGGCTGGGAGAGAAACGGAAAATATGCCGGTCTTCTGTTGAAATGATGTAAATACCGTGTGGTTGGAGAGAAGGCGAATTTTGATGTTTACGGCCCCACCGATTTGCCGTTTTCTATGCTGCTAGGGTTGGAGTTGCTCTAAGCTACATAACTTGCATATCAATATTGAAGTTTAAATTAACAGTAATGTCTTTTATTATATAAGTCGGATGAAATGGAAAAATGTAATAATAATTGACGAAGGTTTGAAGTGTATTCTTCATAGTGCATGATTTTATGTAGGGATAGACTGATAGTATTTAGTATTAGTATGTTATATATGGTGTAAGATATGATGTATGATGTATCATCCCTTTATTGTCAAGAGGCATTGACCATGTGTGTTTCTCAACCTTGCAAACCGGAGAAGACGTCTCTTTAGTTTGAACCCCTGACCAACAGCGAAACCTTTTCATTGGGCAAAGGAGTATTTCTATATGTATATGACAAAATGTCATGATGGTTTGCTTCAGTGTATTTATTCACGTTATTTTGTACTCTTATTGTCCAAGTTTTGTTGCAATGCAGTGTGTTCTACCTGCTGGTGTGGAATTCTACGCAAGTGGGTTTGATTCCAAAAACGCATTATCTTTCCCACGCAGTTATCCAATTGTTTTAACTGGTATGTAAAATACTGAGCTAATATCAAAGATGTTTATTTATTTTTTCTTAAGTGTTTCTTGGTTCTTTTTGTTATTCAATTGATTACTATTTGTTTAGTACATACCAAATCATTCTTCCATGATAATATGATATAATGTGGTAGGCCATGAGGTTGTTTGGGGACACCGATTAGTGAAACAACATGCATCAGAGGGATTTTACAGATGTTTTGGTTACAGTAGTAATGTAGTATAAACTAACAAGGAGAATACTCCTTAAATTTTGCAGTGGCTTGCTTCATCCATTAGAAACAAGAGGTCTGTAAGTAGTAATGTAAACCTTTTTTTTGTTGCAAGGAGATGGATCAAGCAGCCCAATTGAAATTGAGCACACACATGTCAACTAGGCAAACAATTCAATGACAGCCAATGCTTCATTGACGGAAAAAATTACATAACATGATTATTATTGGCTAACGAAACACAACCTTCAAGGTAGAACAACTGCCATAGAGCTACTAGCTGTAGTCTACAAATAAAGATGGATGGATATATACATATATAATATGTATATATATACACATATAGGAAAGTTCAAATGTGAACCACTTTTTGGTTGTGAACGTGAGGACAACCGAGAGCGTGACACGTGGCGGCTTTGAGTGTGGTCCCCCCTTTAATTCAATGCCCTCCCATGATGAATCGCGCCCAGTCATCCGCCGTGGACCTGACGTGGCGCCTAGTCATCCGCCACGTGTCACGCTCTCGGTTGTCCTCACGTTCACAACCAAAAAGTGGTTCACATTTGAACCCACCCCTATACACACACACACACACACACACATATATATATATATATAAAGAGAGAGAGAGAGAGGGAGAGATACAGAGAGTGAGACAAGTCATTCAACTTTAAGATCATATCTGATATTACATTGCACCAAAGAATGATGCATTCAAATAAGATTTAAGGATGGAAATAGGCAATTAATTCTAGTGTATAAAGATACGGAGTGAGTAACATTGCTAGATGAGCTCAGTACATGTATCTTTTTTTCTATTTCCTCTTTTCCCCCCTGTCATCTTAAAACTAACCATGTAAACTAGCATGAATGATCACAATAAGGCAAGAAAAATCCCCTTTAGCTAGTCATTCATTATTCACCTCAAAGAAAATTTAGATATTGGTGATGAAATCCTTAGATGCAATTCACAGGATTTAGTCATAAAACAAACAAAGAAAAAACTAATAATTTGATGAAAATAAAAAAGCCTTGCATCATGCATTAGTTGTAAAAATGAATAAGAACTTGACAAATGCCAGGCAAGAATGGCAAATTCCAAACACTTTGCAACCCTAAAGTTCCTATGTTAACAAACGGTAAGACCAACTACATCGAGGTTGTTGTAAAGGTCTTCAAAGGGGATGTTCCTTGGCCATTTGGATATCTATGGGAGATAAAAGTTCCTTCAGATTTGCAGGAATAGGAGCTGGAAGTTAGCTCTTTGCGAGTATCCAAGTACATTTAGTGGTAATACTTTATTGTATCCCCAAATGCTTCATACACCACCATATAGATTCAAATCCATTTAGATAAACATGTGAGGTATGAACCTTGACATGCCCCTCCAAGTTAAGGTCTCAAAGAAAGCTCCAAATGTTGACTATGGCTGTCAATATTCTATGTGTCTAGTTTGCTATGTACTCTATGGGTTTGTGAACATCAACTCCTTGGGATCTCTCACATCAGTAAGCTGCATGTGACTTTGTCCATTGATAAGCCTTACCTTAAGCATGTAAAGTTGTAAACATGTCTTTTTAAAGTCAACCTACACAATTAATTGTAACGATGAAGGTCATGGTATGTTATTGTAATCAAGAAACTGTATGAAGAAGTCTTGACTTGTCTTGAAGCATGTGGTAGTGAGATTAGTGTTTTTTCTTATAAGACTCATGGAATACAACTTGGTCAAAATCAAACTGTTATCACTTTGCTTTCTTTGTGGATGATCATACTAGGACAAATGTGTCTAGATGTAGTATATACATTTTTGTTTATACTATTGTGTTAATTGACAAACTAGGTCGTTCCTTTATGGAAAAGATAAAAATGGAAGCACTTCCTAATCTTTCATTGTGTTTTGATGTTTTTTGCTGCAGAGGGTGATGGTTCTAAGATTTATGTCAGTTGCATTGCTTTCCGTGATCCTGTTTGTGAGGATATTGCTGAAGCTTATCACATTCCTTCAAATTCGTATGCTGACAAATGTATATGTCTGGTTTCACGCGCTCCCAGTTTTCACATCCTTCGGGAAGTGCTAGAGGAAATATATCTACTTTGCTTTTCCCCAAATGGAAGTAGGTAAGATTCTCTTTGGTCGTTAGCACAAATCAAATTGTTCTACTTGTACCCACATATCTTTCATCAGTTTTTGCCTATTCATAGATGCTTAGCTGCTGATGCATACACAGATTCATCATCCATTAAGGCTATGTTTGGCAAACTAGCTGATAAGCTAGCTTATGACTGATAAGATAGCTGATGAATAAGTTGCGTTGGCAAAAACTAGCTAATAAGGTAGCTTATGACTGTAAAATGACAAAAAAAGGCATGTTTAAAAATTGGTAGTGTAGAACTTAGCAGGGGTATATTTGGAATAAAAAAATAATTAGTCCCATAAGTCACCAAAATGCTAGTGACAGTAGCTTCTCAAAAAGCTAGCTTATAAGTTAGCTTATGTTCCATCTAAACATGTACATGACTTATAAGCTGACTTATAAGCTAGCTTATTTTTACCAAACAATGCCTAAATACTAATGAAGGATAGGCAATATAACTTCCGCAAGACAATTATTTTCACTATGCCAATTTTTGATGTTCTAAATATGTAATTCTTGAACACAAAGAATTCTCTTGGCATCCTTTTAAAGTCTTAGGGGCGTTTGGTTCATTTCAGGGAATGGGAATGAAAATGAAAATGGGAATGCAGGAGAATGGGAATAGGAATGAGCATTGCATTGATGCTGTTTGGTTAAACCAATATAATCAATGAAAAATTGCTTCATATTAAAAAAATATGTTTTTCCAACTTAAATATACAAAGAATATTTCATTTAGCATTCATAGATGGAATAATGCATGAAAAAAGAACCAAGTAAAAATAAAAATTTCATTCCCCCCAATTTTGTCAGGAATGAGAATTAATGGATCTGCAGGAATGATTCCATTATATAGTATCAAACCAAACAGCAGTTTTCATTCCCATTCCCATTCTTGACCCCTCAATACCCCCAACCAAACGCCCCCTTAGTATTTAGTTCTTCCATAAACAATTGCTTATTCTTTTCGGTCATGGGAAATGCCCATATTATGCCTTTATTCTATATAATGCATTCAGCTCTAAAACCATTGCAGCAAGCCATTATGGGATGTTATTGCATATACTGTATCCAAAGTGCCTTTGCCTACTCCTGGAAAAGAACGGGTTCTCTTTGCTATTGAGAATAGCCTGCTCTCGGTTGACCTTCCGCATAAGGATGGGCTTCCTCACGCTGATGTACGTCCATGAAATTAATTGATAATGACGGTTAATATAAATTGTTAAAACATTGGCTGTTAACACTTGATAATTGTTGCCTATTTACTTGAGCAGATATCCTTTCAACCGCTGGTGCAGTGCCTGGATGTCGACAATTTCATTAAGCTGTTTACAGCTGTGTTGATCGAGAGGAGGGTTTTGCTTCGATCGAACAAGTAACTCTTTCACTTTAAGATACATGAACTAATCAAAGTGCTAAGTTCCTTTGGTCTCTACTATTTTTTGTTTCTTTCACATCTAAAGTTAACACCATATTATTGGTCACAATGTCAGCATGCAAGGCCCTGCAGTCCATTTTTCTTCACTAATGTATTATCATGTTCCTGTCATTCAATATGTTCTCTCAGTATAAGTATAGGAATGTGAGAAGCTAAGGGTTGAGAAGGGATCCTAAATTTGTAGGAATTAGGATATCAGTTGCATAAGGATGTTGCACAATGATTAGTAAAAATGTGAAAATTTAAGGTTGCGTTTGGTTCTGGAAAATTTTCCAGTTTTCTAGGAAAATTTTTCAAGGAAAATGAAAATTTAGAAAATGTGCTTGGTTCATTTATTTTTCAAAAGTTTTCCAAGAAAATGAAAAATTTCTGTTTTCAAAATTCTATGTAAATTAGAAAACTCATTTTAGTAGTTTGCATTTTCTAAATATCTAAAATGAAAAAAATGAAAACTCCACCATTTCAACCAAACACGTTTTCTAAAATTTTCGTAGAAAACTGAAAATGAAAACTCAACTTCATTTTCTGAAAACGTTTTCTGGCGGTGTCTGCATCGATCATTTGGTTACTTTATGATTTCAAATGCATGCATTAATTCTTGAATTATTTGTTTCATGCAGATACTCTCTATTAACACTTGCTTCCGAAGCTATATGCCACTTGATCTACCCGTTCCGGTGGCAGGTAAACTTTTACTAGAATGTCAGAATTGGTTATCTCAATGTCTGTGAGACTGAAGTAATAAGCTAATTCTTGATGGAGGTTGCACATAATGTGTCATATTCAGTGCAATCATATTGTACATGAAATATATTTGCATGCCACTGCAATTATGTGATCTTCCATTGTATTGCTCTCTGATGGTTTCTTGTTTGTGTGCTGAAGCATGTCTACATTCCATTGCTGTTTTTCAGTGGAGTGGACTATATTGATGCTCCTACACCATATATGATGGGACTTCATTCAGGTGTTGATACCACTGGTCTGTCCATGGATGGTGTAAGTTCTTAAATTTAGCTGCATTATTGAATTAAATCACTGTTAACAATTGTTTTGTTTTCTCATTGCTTATCAACATGGTAACACACTAACACCCTTCCTTCAGGTAATTAAATATGAGTTTGACGTATCATATATGCTATTCAAAATCATCAAGCTATTAAATCGAGAGGGCACAAGTTGAACAGTTTGATTGAATTCTAATAGACTTTGGAAATGTTATTTTCTTTTAACATTTGGACCTCATGCAAGACCAACAGAGCCAAGTCAAATTGATAAGATTTAATAAATAGCAACACTTTCACATGAAAACAATAGGAACATCCCTCGTAATTAATACTGCCAACTCAAATTCGTTATAGAAATGTTTTTATTTTATTGGGGTTTATACTTGTGACTTGTGCGTTATGTATACAGATTTATAAGGGAAAACTAGTCATAAACTATGAAGTCTAAATTTTTACTCCTTGGTGGTCTCTATTATGGAACCAATGGTGCCCCCTAAGATAGGTATACCACAAGTACGCAATTGAGATGTAATCTTGTATACAATATACAAATTAGAGTGATATGCGTATACCTTTATTCAGAATCCACCGACTTTAAAGTTTGGAAATCCAATTTGAAAATGGATTTATCAATGGGCTGGGTAGCGATTCATATTCATATTCAATTAGCTTTGGATGAACACTAAGGAGGATAATTTAACTGTCATCTGATCCAGAATAAGACAACTCTGAGATTGTAGGTGAGGTTAGAAATCTTTCCAGAGATCCTTTATATATGGAAAAGAGATGAATGAAATGTGACAAAATGGGTGAGTTGAATTTCACATGGGCTTTCTTGTGTAAGTCTTTTGAACCTTTTGTCACTGAAAGGCCCACATATCACTTACTAGCATGAGTTTCTAGTCGCTAATAACATTTTACTCCTTATGATGGTCCCAAATTCCCAATGCCATCATTTCATATGTTGAATGCCACTTCAATAAAACAAGATGCATGTCAAATTTCTCGTATCATTTAATAATTCAACATTTGTTGTTTTGCTAACTACATTTATGTAGGTAGTGGTTGTTGATCTTGAACATAATTGCATCACCACCAACGAGGAAATTCCTCCCATCCCAGAGCCAGAAATGAGTTCTTTACGTAGCGATATTATGAAGTTGTTGCATCCTAATGTTGTTTGGATAGACTCACTGAAGTCTGATCTTGAATCATATGAGCAATATTCAAGATTTAATAGAAAGGCTTGGTCACCAGAGAATGATGTTCAGCTCAGGTAATAAATGAAATCCAATGAAACTCATTAAATGCTCGTCTTTCTTATCTAAAACTGCTGTTCCCAAACTGTTTTGTCAGTATATCAATTCTTTTTTTTATTCTTTAGTCTTAATTATACTGCCTTAGGTAGATCAGAATGAAGTATATATAACCTTTTACCTTTTGCTTGTAAAAGGAGACTGCCTTAGGTAGATCAGAATGATCTACATAGCTATTTAGAACATTCATATGCTTGTAAATGTAAAATGACCAAAAAGAACATGTTGAAAAATTAGTCAATTACAAGTATTACAACATTCATAATATAATTAGAAGTTTAGACCAAATCCCTAATAATATAATATGTTAATTAATACCAACAAGATGGTATAGAAGAATTAAATAATATTACATGTTGATTAAAAAAATTTCAAATTGATTATTATATATAAATATGTATATATTATAAAGTTTGGATTTGTTAAAACTTAAAACAAATGTTAGAAAAAATCTACATTAATCTATGATTTTAAATAACCATTACGTATAATGTGAATAAAACTTAAATTGGTCAACCTCACATATCACTATTAATTATAATTTTTCAAAATATATAATTAATAGTTAAATTAAATATTTTATGAAAATCATTTAGCCCATTTTTGTTACCCATGAAACAAAATAAGTATAACTTTAATTTTTATGTAACTTAAATAAACATTTTTAGAATTGTTGTATTTGCTTTTTGATCACTAAATATATTGAATAACAATAAAAAATAATTGATATAATTAATAATAATTCCAACTAATCAATAATTAATAATTATATATACATATATTGTATAATTAAAGTTAATTGATAATTTTCAATTAAGCACTATAGATTTATACTTTTAATAATCAATATTTATTAATATTAGTAATAATTAATTTTTATAAAGCACTATAAATTAATACTTATTAATAATTAATATTGATTAATATCAGTAATAATTAATTTTTATCAATAATTAGTAGTAGAAAATAACAATTAATATTAATAATAATCAGGGTTATAACTAGAAAAAGTTCCAAAGAGCTCTTCAATTGCTACTTCAACTAGCATTTCAATAAGTTAGCTTATAAGCTATTTGTATGTTTATCCAAACAGAAAGTCAAAAAAAAAAAAAGATTGCTTATGTTTGCCAAACAATGCCTAAGAGTAAATTATGGATTTGGTCCCTATATTTTAGGGGTCATTGTGGTTTTGGTCCCTAAACTTGATTTATCACAACTTCTAGCATTCAAGTGGCTAGACTCTCCCACGAAGATTCAATATTTTCTGGATGCTTTTCTCACTCCCACCCTCTCTCTATTTATTACCAGGCTTCACACACTCAAAAGATACCCATTTCTTTTGTTATCCCTACTACTTTATTAACCCTGAATTACCCCTTCTAGAATACTGCTGGTAGACTTCGGCCGGTAGGTGGGTGCCTAACAAATAGATAATGACAGTAATTATCTTCTTAAAGAAGCCAAATAATTTATATGATGTTTAGATTCTAGCAGTATACTTTCTGGCCTGGAACATAAAATTGAACTCTTTCATGACAGTTTAGCTATTGAATGTGTAGTAGTATGGCCATGCAGACTATTTTTCATTAATAGAACTGCATTTTGATTTAGTAGATGCTAACCTTCGAAAAACTTTCCCTTGTATTTTCAGAATCATTTTTCTCAAGTTCTTTGCTTCCATCTTGGGAGGCTACCGCAACTTCATAGTAAGGATCTAGCCTTATTTAAGTTTAAAAACTTTACGTGCTATATAAACATGGAACAAATATATTATGATCTCCTATTTCCAGGAAAATACCGCAAACCAAGTGTTCAACACTCAAGCATTTCTGAAGAAGCGTTCCCGGGCAACTCACCAACCAATAGATGAGATGGTAACAGACTTGATACGATTATTTAAGTTTTACTTATCGGAAGTGCCTAGCAATCTGCAAGATTATACAAGTGGATAATTTGTTTTTGGTCAAATTGAAGTGCTTTTTATTTTTTATTATCTTAACGTTCCTATAATTGGCTTCTGCAACCCACTAATTGCAATCTTACTATATTTTATTTTTATACTTTTTTTTTTACATTCACAGGTAACTCAGTTTCTGGAGTCTCAAGGTTTCTTGGATTATTTAGAAAGAGGTTTAGGTTCTAGTGAAAACGGTAGTAATCTTCTTGATAAGTTACAAGATGCAATCGGGCGAGGTCAAAATCCTCTTTCCATTTTACCCTCAGCCTCTGCAGAGCCTGAGATCATAACCATATCAGACCCTGGTGTGGGAATATCAGGTACTTCTCTTGTTGCTATTCACTTGATTAGCAGAGTTGATGGAAGTTAGTGTTATTTTTCGTTGAACGGAAAAAAATACCTATCTAAACTAGTGTTATTAATACCAGTACTTTCGGTTCACAGGTCCAAACTTGTGTAAATCTATCTATTTTCTTCTATGATAATGCATATATTCTTTCTGAACCTATTAGAGGGTAGAGTGACTGTTTCTTGTGAGATCTATGAAACTTGCTGATATTTTTATTCGACAGTTTCGATTTTTCACACATCACACATGTAATTTCCTGTTCCATTTTCCTCTGTACATTTTGTTTAAAAAATGTGTATTCATCTTTTGTTTGTCGGTTTATATCTATATATATTATCTTCAGGATGAGTATAGAATATATGGTTAGACTAGATTTGGGCATCAGCCTTGGTCTATGTACCGCTATTATTCTGCATATTCATGTCCAAGTTTAGTAATAGTGTAATACACAATGCTTGGTAACTCTTAGTTTATGTTTCAACTATGGTAATAAAATTTTATTCTATGGATCAGGATCTGGTACCAGATATACTTATGACAGGTTCCCTTCCAACTATAGATCAGAAGATCAGGAGGAGAAAAGGAAGCAGATACTATCAGCTGCTAGTGGAGCTCTTGAATATGCCATAAAGCATAATCCTAGGTGAAAATTTTTATACTTGAGTGAGAATGTATGTAAAGCAGAGAACTCTGTTGCTAACCTTTCATATGCTGTTTTGTACCAGTTCCCCTTCAGTATTGGATGTAGGAGAGTCCAAAGGAGAAAGTCTAAGTCCTAGAGAGAGGGCTGTAAGTTCCCCTGATCACATGTCATGCCTTGGTATTTCTAGTGTTTGATGTTTTGATTCAGTTTAAATATCTGTAACTTACAGGCTGAGCGGGAGCGCATGGTCTTGGATATTAAAGTGAAGCTGCAGGTGAGGACAGTTATTCATAATAATAGAATTTAACCTTCTGTCTCTGTCTATCTCTTTTTCGCCATCTTCTTTCTGACTTCATGTGCATGAAAATTGCTTAATATTATGGTTATTAATAGTTTTGGATAGTTGGAATAGATTTGGGAGTTGTATTTCTGCTGTGATGGAGTTTGGCATTGCTGGAAACTAGAGGAGAAAGATAGTACTTATTTGTAAAACTCTTATCTGTATATATTTGGTTTGTTAATATCATAATTAATGATAAGTTAAGCATAAAAGTGTAACGGAGTACTTTAGTCACCCAAGACATTTTGTGATTTAGAATTCACCAAGGAACCAGCTGAAAATCATAAGACCTCATGAGTTGTGGCATGATGGAGGAATCAGCATGTTCTTTTATCTTGTCCAAACTTTATAAAGTGGACGGAAAATTAAGTCCTTGAATTAGGAATTGTTATTCTGTATTTCTCCATCATTATATATACCATTCTCTAAAGTAATATGCCGGAAACATCATTTACATAAAACCACTATAATTGCTATTTTGCCAAATTATCTAGGCTACTTAAAGTATAAACCTACAAACTTGTTCCCAATTCTCATTTTCAATTTGCACTTTTGTACCAAATGTCGACTCGTAAGCAAATGATAGGTTGCTATTGTGATCTTTTGGAGCAGCTTGTTATGTTTCATCATTGATGCTTGCATATATAATATATATATAGGGGTGGGTTCAAATGTGAACTACTTTTTGGTTGTGAACGTGAGGACAACCGAGAGCGCGACACGTGGCGGATGACTAGGCGCCACGTCAAATCCACGGCGGATGACTAGGCGCGATTCATGGGAGGGCATTGAATTAAAGAGGGGGACCACACTCAAAGCCGCCACGTGTCGCGCTCTCGGTTGTCCTCACGTTCACAACCAAAAGTTGTTCACATTTGAACTTTCCTCTATATATATATATATATACTAATGCTCTTCATGTGACCAAAAGTCTTTTATTTTTATATTCTTACAATCTTATCATCTAAATGTTGTGTCAATCATGTATAATATTCCCGATTTGATAATCTATGGTTTTTGTTATTGCTGAATCAGGGTTTATGGCTACGTCTTTTGAGATTGGGAGCCACTGAGGATCCTCTTTCATCATTTGAATATGGAACAATCCTTGGTATGCAACTCTTGAGCATGAATAGAAATTTTATTCAACGAGTTTTGTTTTTCTATTCTTGGAAAGCATCCTAGTATATAATGTTAAGAAATAATGCTTATTGGTTTTGGTTCTGGAACATAAACTTTGCAGCTTTGATAGAAATTGATGCAGAGGGAATTGGTGGTAGTGGTTTTGTTGAATGTATAAGGGAACATATTCACTCGGTATGCAACAATGTGAACCATAAGCTGATGATAGAAGTTGTCTTGATTGGGATTTGGGAACTTACATATTATTTGTGGTCTTAGGGTTGGCAAGGTCAATTGACTGAAGAGCAGTTCATTGCAGTGAAAGAACTGGTATGTAGATGCTCCATGCTGTTCCTTGGTTGATAAGTTATTTTATGTAAACTGTGGATTATATATTTTCAATCATCTCTTTGTTGGATGTACTTTGGCACGTTGTTAAATGCACCTGATTTTTTTGTCCTGGAATGGCTTCTATTTGAAGAGTAACGATATTTTATACTGCAACTGTTACAGACTAGCCTAAATTCATTGATTACTAGCTTAAACTTAATTTATTTTGTACCACAGTGATTCCCATATTTAAATGAAATATTAACACGTTATAGCTTTAATTAGTTCAATTCATTCTATTTCATCCCACGTTAGAGCCAAGGTGATGTTTCTCATTTGGCATTCCCGTTATTACATTCCCTTGTATAAAATTACAGTTTGTTACTTCTCTGAGTTTTATGTTGGTCAAGTCTAGTGGCAGTATAAATTACAGTTTGTTACTTCTCATTTTTTTAGCACTTACCTTTCTCTATAATATATATATATATATATATATATATATATAAATATATAGAGAGATTTTCTTTTGTGAACTTTTTTTTGGTGTGAACTTGTGAACTTTCTCCAAAAAGACGATTATACGATGAAATTCCCTTTAAATATATATATATATATATTATAGAGAAAGGTTCAAATGAGAAGTGCTAATAAATGAGAAGTAGAGAAGTGATCTCCATCACTCATTCGGTCAATAAAGGCGACTTTGACCGGTTACGATGGACGCGATCATGGAGGATTGACGCGATTCATGGAGGGTGGAGACAATTAAAGGAGGGTGACCCGCTCAAAGCCGTCTTTGTTGACCGGATGAGTGGTGGAGATCACTTCTCTACTTCTCATTTTTTTAGCACTTCTCATTTGAACCTAATACATATATTTTGCATTTTAATGTACCATATTCTATCTCACGCCCGTTCTGTTGTTCTCTTTGTGGGTGGTTTGCAAAGTAGTTTTTCATTATAAACCAGTCCGATAAAATCATATGGTAGATACCACATACGCTGATACGCATAAGTTAAGTGTGTCTTCTTCTTTGAGTCATAAGGTAGATACCACATACACATAAGTTAAGTGTGTATTCTTCTTTGAATTAGTGTTTTTTGTGAAGGATTTGCTTATGGTGTAGGAAGAGGGAAAAAAGTATGAAAGAATTATTTTGTTTGCATTATGACTGTTGCTTCTTTGATTCAGCATGTACATGTTAATATAGAGCACCAAGTAACTAATATGCTGGACACTTGGTTTTAGATTTGGATAGTTCCAATGTGATCGGGTAGATGTATTTGAAAAATTATGCAACTTTGAAAAATATGCTCTTTAGCACATAAAATGTATGGTAGATGTATGTGTTTTTTGGCACATGAAATGTATGGTAGATGTATATGTTTTTTAGCACATGAAATATATGGTGCTTCATGCTTCTAGAGGACTGCTCTTTTGTTATTCCAGCTTCACATCAATTTTCTTGAGCCCTTTCAGAATTTCAAAGGGAATCCTACTGTTAGCAAATAGCAAGTTTGACATGTTCTATCTGCTCTATTCTTGAGGAGTATTTGTGGTGTTATCGCATATAACTCTAGTTTAGTTATAGAGGTGTTTAGCAATATATTAATTTATAAATTAAAAATGTAGTAATTAGTTGGTAGGGTGCATGTATATTCTGCATTTTATATCACTAGTAAATATTTGTCCTCAACTTTACTAGTAGAAAGTCTTAGGTTTTCATTCTTTTGTGTAACACAGCTAAAAACGGCAATCACTCGTGCTACATCACGGAATGATATAGCAACTATTAGAGACGCCCTTGAAGTTTCAGCTGAGATGTACAAGAAAGATAGGAACCAGGTTTCTGATTATGTTCAGCGACATCTACGTTCTCTTTCCATCTGGGAGGAGTTACGGTATGTTTCTACTTAACTGATGTGCATCTTGGACCTACTTTTGTTTATAATAATTAACAGTAAATTATTTCTGTGTGTGTGGTATATATGCAATAAGCAGCTCTTAAAAGAGTAAAGAGAAGTGTATTTACAACTTTCTGGAACCTATAATCTCTATCAGATACGGAAGAGCCATAATCGACTAGCGTGTATGAATGCCACAAAGTAAATCATGATTGTGTCATATCTTTCCCTTTATGGAAAAATTATGGTTGAGTGGTGCTATGAGAATGTTAATCAAATATAAAATAGCAGAAAAGTAGTAAAAATGAAAATAAGTAAACAGGGCTATCGGTATAGCAGTGACATTTGCATGTCGGGTAGCTGCCCCATAAATATTAGCCTACTGAATCCATGCTCATTCATCTCTAATGACATCAGAGATCCGTTGGAAAACCTTTTTACTTAGGTTTCCATAAGGCATAGGGAATGATCTTTGTTGGGCTTCTATCAATGAGGGTACTTCTTGGATTTTAACTTATCTTCTGTCCAGGATTTGATGCAAATATGCAATATGGAGATTCCATTTTTTATGTAGAATGTAATTTTGAAGATTTGGATATGTTAGCTTCATTATGTAGGGCCTAATTTTGTCGTTCAAGAATCTCTAAACAGGAGTCAGTGATGTGAGACAATCTTATTTAACAAATGCTGGAATGATTAAATGTAGATCCGTGAGCTAAAATGACGAGACTAAGAATGCCATATGACCCATTGGACATGATTGTGAAAAAGGGTCGCAAGAAATTTTTCTTACCTCAACAGTTCTCCTCACGTGTCTTATACTCTTATTTTGTCAAACGTTATTAGATCAAGAATGCACCTAGAAGCAAAATAAGGCAAGTAGGCAACTGATAGTATCTATGAGATAAAATGCGTGACAAGAATTAGTTGTGATCTCGTGCAACAATTGATTTGCCTTCCGTTTTTATTCCTTTCAGCATGTACAACTGCAGCAATGAGTTTTTACTTTGATGTCATTAGTTTTAACTTTTAAGCACTTAAGTATTTACTTTGTTCATGCGAAGTGTGTAGTTCTAGTTAATTCACTCTTTGCTAAAATTTCAGATTGTTTGTTTCTCTTATCTATCACTGTTTTTATACCTAAGAATCTTGTTGCAGCTTCTGGGATGTATACTTCGAGTACCTAATGGAATGTTTTTCAAACAAGTAAGTAAGCTATGCCTATATGTTGTTTCAGCATTGCAGTTTTCCTGAAAATTGATATATTTGTTGCACAAATGGTGTTCTATGAACGCTATAGATCAACTCATATCTACAAAAGTCACAGGATAGAGTATTTGAGGACATCAATGTTTGAACACTCCCCCACTCTTTAGATCTTGAATAGAAAAGTAATATCATGAACTTTTATTGCTTAACAAATTTTCAGGTCAACTAACTATGCAGCATTGGTGACTGCACAGCTAATCATTTTGGCCACACACATGGTATATTTTATCCTTGTCCACAAGTTTTTTATCCCTTCATCCTTTTTGACTGATTTAGTACTCATTTTTGTGAAGGCTGGATTAGGTCTTCCTGACACAGATTCATGGTATATTATCGAAACAATTGCCGGGAAGAACAATATTGGTTACAGTCATATTGTAAGTTAATTGTAACCATGTTTTCAGTGATCTATGTGTGTTCATTTCAGGTGGTTATTGTTAGTTTAAATGACGTACTTCGTTGATAACTAGAGATGGCCAAATTACCTATAACCGGTTAATTGGTCAAGAGACCGGTTATGGTATTTCCCCCCTAAGCCCCGCCCGGCCTGGGCCCGGTTAAAGAAAGCTCGGGCCCAAAAAACTGTTGAGGCCCGTTAAGGCCCGTCCGATCCCAGTATTTGGCCATCTCTATTGACTACCAATTCAAGTATCTTGAGGGTTTCCCAAACCTTTTTTCTTCTTTTTGATTGATGTATATTTATGCATTTGTGGTGATTCTATATTGTCATGATGATCCCTGAATATAAAATGCCATTAGGTAGAAAATTGCTTCATACATCAATTCTAAAACCTTTCATTCATGATAGCAATCAGTTTTATTAGCATCTAAGTAAAAAAAAGTGATCCTCAATCAGGTCATATCACCTTCTACCATGTCTGCATGTCAATGGTGATTTGGACTATGTTTAGGGTCTTTCAGACAACTGAAAGTCATGTCACTGAAAATTTATTTTATTACCACCAACCATAAAGTTATGATATAATTTATTTGAAATTTGTTACTTTGCCTGTCTATGTGACGGTTATTCACGTGTGCTGATTGCTTTTTGTTTCTGATATTTTTGCTTGAATCCTAAATATATATTGCTGAATTTTGTCATCCCTTAATATTAACCAGATAAAGCTCAGGGGATATATGTCGCATATCCAGCAACTATGTGTTGGTTATTGGGGTATTTATTCAGTCAAGTCTCAGAACATCTCATCTTTATCATTGCCCTCCCCACGCACACAAGATGCTACAACAGACAATCAGCAACCTGCGGAGGCTTCTGGTAGGAGCTGGGTCCAGAGCATGTTTAGCAGGGATACTACTTCGAGGGCCAACTCATTCACTCGTGTCCGTAAGTGGACGTCTGATAATCGTGCGTGTTAACATTATCTTACATACACCAACGTTTTTATATAATCTGCATTTTCTATCTTAACTCTTTATTTTTTTTTTCTTATGAAAAATAGCCAAAAGTGATAGTGGTGCTACTGGGCAACATAAACTACAATCTAGCATACGGACACTTAGGGGACATAATGGTGCAATCACGGCATTGCATTGCGTGACTCAAAGAGAAGTTTGGGACCTGGTCGGTGACCGTGAAGATGCGGGCTTCTTTATAAGTGGGAGTACAGACTGCACGGTAAGCTGTAGCTCTAGTCATGCAGTCTTCCATTGATTGACTCAAGACTATATATATATATATATATGGTCAGGTTCAAATGTGAACTCAATTTTGGTTGTGAACGTGAGGACGAATCTCAGTCACATCTTCGGTTATGGTGGAGGGTAGAAATAATTAAAGGGGGGGGGGGGGGGGGACCGGTCAAAGCCTCCTTTATTGACCGGATGAGTCTTTATTCACTCTGAATAATGCATGATATTGAGAGTGAATATTGCCACGTGGCACGATCTTAGTGGTCCTCACGTTCACAACGAAAAATGAGTTCACATTTGAAACCTAACCCTATATATATATACACACGCACACATGTTGCATAATATATTCCTTTCTACAAATCCATGCCATCTTTGAGTTTGACCCAAAATCAACGAAATGCAGGTTAAGATTTGGGATCCAAGTCTTCGTAGTAATGAACTCAGGGCAACCCTAAAGGGACATACAAAGTAATGCTTTCCTAGTCTATAAATTTCTCAAATGAGGTCTATGAGCTTATATTGTGTCTAAAAGCTTCTCAATTTTCTATATTTTTTCGTGGTATGCAGGACTGTGAGGGCAATCAGTTCAGATCGAGGCAAAATTGTGTCAGGATCTGATGATCACTATGTGTTTGTATGGGATAAACAGACAACACAGCTTCTAGAAGAGCTGAAGGGCCATGATGCTGAGGTTTTCACTGCTCTTTAATTTTTCTCCTTTCCTTCACTCTAAATATTACCATGCTGAGAAATGCACAATATAGACTATAGAGGCTCTGCTAGAACCAATGGAATAATTACTGGACCTAAAGTAACAGTAAATTTGGATGTGAGGATCTCATGGTGTGTTAGACAAGATGCAATAATAATCCACAACTTATTATAAGATGGAACTCGGAAGCGCATAAAATAAGGTGGTCCATCAATTTTCTTGTGATTCAGTTGTAGTTGTCAAATTGTGAATCAAATAAAGTGTCATTATACTACTTACATATTAAAGGGTGTTAGCTTAGTTGGATAGGTAACATCCCTGGGGGTGTGGGGTGAAAGCCACACTACCAGGGTTCGATTCCCACGGGCGACATTTATGAGATATCCAGACTTTGGATCTGGTCCTTTGGGCCAGGTTCGGGGCCGGTATGGGAGGATCCAGTCCATGGGATCCACTTCCCTGCTGGTCGGGTTCAGCCATAGGTTGGACCGAGTCGCAGCAGATTAGTGGGATTGCCCCATTGGAGGCCCGATACCGCTGGAGCGTGTGTGTGTTAACTTGCCATTCAAAAAAAATTATACTACTTACATGAGTGTGAATCATGAATTGTTAAGTGATTGAATATACGTCTGCTTCATTGTTTTCTACAATCAGTACAATGATTAAGTTACATATGAGTGTTCAACACAAAACGAAGTTTGGTTATATGTACAACCAGAATATTGCTTATATGAATGATTAAGTTACATATGAGTGTTCAACACAAAACGAAGTTTGCTTATATTGCTTTGTCCAATAGTTTGTTACAGTTTCACCAAGTTCTATCAAAAACTTCGATGTTCATCTGCCTACTAATAAATTTGAAATCACAGATAACATAGGTGTGGTGAGAATTCATTCATAAAAATCTATGGAAATGTATAATGCAATTAGATTTGTCAATACACCGATGACTAGCAGATCAATTTTGAATCCTTACGATAATAATTTGTGGATGATGTTTGCATCAATTGCTCTGGGAGTCGAATGAATCAGAAGATTTGGATCACAAAATCGTTTAAGGCTATGTATTCGGTGATGTGGGGCATAAAATGGATGTTGAAGAATAAATCAACTATCAGCCTTTAACACTATGGGGATTTCAGTGAATCATAGAATATAGATCATGCCATCTTGTTATTCCTTTGATATGCATGGTTAGATTTAACCATCTACTCGTTTGGATGATTAACTTGAGTGGGCTATGTTGGTTCATGAGGAGAATCCCCAAGCCTTTTGTTAGATGTAAAATGCATGTCCATTCACAAGTTCTCCTAACAATAGCTCAATGTTTAGATACCGAGCTAGACAAGGAATCTATATGTTGTTTGCTTTTCAGGATGTTAAGTTTATGCTGAAAAGGACACTATCCAGTACAAGATCTTTAACTATAGGTACATGTAGCATGACAGTCATTAGAACATCTAACTATTTCTGTCTCCGTGATGAATGTAGAGAAGACCTATTTTAGGAGCACCATTTAGAAAGGAGGAAATTTGACCAACTGGTTTGTGTAAATGACAAGTAGAAAAGCAGTAGAAACAAAAATGAACAGTGCTGTTGCATTCAATACAAGAATATTTACTTCTATAATTTTATTGCCTTTTCTTTTAATTCTACAATAACTTGGGATTTATTTCATAGAGATCATAAAGCATTCACCTGTCCACTCAATTAATATGGGCAGTCAATAGTGGTGCAATAGTGGGATGCGGTCCTTAGAAGAATAGGGGGCTCCCTATCCCAAATAGCGGTGCATTCTATCTAACTGCGATAACCGTGATTGCAAATCAAGGTCCCGGCTGCGATTTCCTCAATCGACCTTGTTAACTGCTTAGCAATGAAACCACAAGGGTTGTGGCAAAGTGGTTGTGGCTCAGGAGATGTGATTGAATATCCCATCGGCCCAGGGTACTATTCCAGGGATCCACAACAATTGTGGCCACTGAGTTATCAGGGGCTGATGTCTTACAACTGTAATTTACCAGCCACAGTAAAAAAAGAACTGCTTAGCAATGAATATTACCTACCGATGATATTGATATGTATTCATATCCAGTGTGCTTCTAGTTATAATCCAGAAATGAATGTTGTTCTGGTCTTAGTTAGTTTGGACTGGATAAAACGCGAATCAGTTTTCTAAAACATGGGAACCAAGGTTTGGGTATTGTCACTTTTTGCACCTTGATTTCATCCATTTAGACATGCTTATGCACACTGCCATTGCTCTGAACATGTGTTAGCTGTTATTGAACTCGAGTGGTAGTTTTTGGAAATCATCAATCTAACATTCATGGATTGTAGGTTAGCTGTGCTCGCATGCTATCTGGTGAGCGGGTGCTGACTGCAGCATATGATGGAACTGTAAAAATGTGGGATGTAAGAACCGATACTTGTGTTGCTACTGTGGGTCGTTGCTCCAGTGCTGTCCTTTGCATGGAATATGATGACTCTACTGGAGTTCTGGCTGCTGCTGGGAGAGATGCGTATGTAAATATTTACTTTTTTTTATAGTGCCTATGATATCATATATAAATATGTTCTTAGAGTTGGTTTCGATTAACAGAGTTGCAAATATATGGGACATCCGGTCTGGTCGACAAATGCACAAGCTTTTAGGACACTCCAAGTGGATCAGGTGAGCTTGAGCGTATGAAACGGTTGACTGCCATGTTGAACTTTTATGGTCACTGAGTTTGTGTCTGTTGTGCAGGTCGATAAGAATGGTTGGGGACACTGTAATCACGGGTAGTGATGATTGGACTGCCCGAATGTGGTCCATTTCTAGAGGAACATGCGATGCTGTATTGGCTTGCCATGCTGGCCCAGTTCTCTGTGTCGAGTATTCAAAGTCAGATCGAGGAGTAATAACTGGTTTGTAATTCGTGTCTTACCTTGACTCCCTTGAGCCAATTTTTTTATACTTAGCTCTTGCTATATTGCTAGTGCTAGCATCAATGACTTCTGTGAACCCTCTGAAGTATAACGTATTTCATTTCAGGTTCAAGTGACGGGTTGGTGAGGTTTTGGGAAAACGAGGATGGTGAGAATAGCAAAAACCTTCCAACTGTATTCAGTTATAATTTTTTTTATTGATGAAAGGGCAGGAATGCAGAAATTTAAATTACTTTACCTTTCAAGTTAGATATAATTGTGAGCTATATCCATATTGAATGCTCCATCTCATTCCTCTTGTAAAACCATTTTACCAAGATTCTGGAATATGCGAAAGGACCCAATTTTGTTCTGATAAGGATGGTGAAATTGATGCAGGAGGGTTGAAAAGTTCGAAAAATGTTACGATTCATAGTGGTGCTGTTCTATCTATCAATGCTGGAGAGAATTGGTTGGGAATAGGAGCTGCTGATAATACCATGTCTCTCTTCCATCGGCCTCAAGAGAGACTTGGTGGATTCTCTGGCACTGTTTCTAAGATCTCAAGCTGGCAACTCTACCGAACACCACAAAAAGCAGTAGCAATGGTATCACTTTTTTTATGCTTTTGCTTTTTGCATTTTACACTCAACTGTTCCAAAAATCATCTGCTCAAACACTTTTTCAAATAAATGCAACAATTTTCTTATCGAAGATTACCCCCTTTTCTCATATAGCAACGATCATAAAACACGATAACATATATATATATATATATATATATATATAACAAGTTTGAATGGCTCAACATGTGTTAGATTGCAGTTACAATTAAAAAGTGTCAAAATGGATTATTTCAGGTACGATGTGTGGCTTCAGATCTTGAAAGGAAAAGGATATGCAGTGGTGGCCGCAACGGGCTGCTCAGACTCTGGGATGCAACCATCAATATTTAAGATTCTAAAGGATTTTGGTTTGTATTGTATCATTCATAGATCGTTATGCTTCTGAGTGTGTAGATAATAGACTCCCAACAGATAGGCCATTTCCTCCAATTGTTGTTGGCTTAATGCTTGTAGTTTTGTATCATATCTCCATATTGTTTCTTGAACTTATTTTTGATTTTTGAGAAACGAAAAGTGTCCGTGGGTTGATATTACATTTATAGAAGGGATATGCAATGCATTACTTCCTTCATTTTACACATTTCTATTTCTTGTAGCAAACAGTAACATCTATGCTATGATAGATACTGGTGGCAAAAATAGAGGCTTTCAACTGCCAGATTCTTTTTTAACTGGTCTTGATTCCTGTTCCTAGCTATTCTACATAGTCAAATGAGTTCAATAGCTATTCTACGGTAGTATCGTAACTTTTACAAACAGACGACAAGTAGGTTCGTATATGAATTATATGATTTATATATGAATTACACAGGTTCATGTATAAATGTATAGTTTGTATATGAACCAGTTAAAATTAGTTAGTGAATTACACATGTTCATATATAAACATATTTATGAATTACACAGGTTTATATATGAACGTATAGTTCATATATGAATAAGGTAAAAATAGTTAATATGTATCAAATGGTGCTAGCTCAGTTGGATAGGTAACATCCCTGGGGGGTGTGGGGTGAAAGCCACACTACGAGAGTTTGGTTACCACGGGTGACATTTCTAAGATATTCAGATTTTGGATCTAGTCTTTCGGGGCCGGTATGGGAGGATCCAGTCTATGGGATCCACTTCCCTGCTAGTTGTGTTAAGCCATAGGTTGGGCTGGGTCGCAGCAGATTAGTGGGATTGCCCAATTGGAGGCCCGATACCGCTGGAGTGTGTGTGTTAACTTGCCGTTAAAAAAAATAGTTAATATGTGAATTGCACAGGTTCATATATGAACCTATAGTTTATATACGAACTCGTTTTCGGTTTATTTGTTACGCTCATGGGGAATACTAGGAACCTGCGGTTCGAAAGGATGGTATGAAGGAAATGTGACAGCTCAATCATCCTCAATTAACAATATAAAAAGAGAGCCTACCAGTCGGAATGAAGTCTAGCCTCGTCATGGATAAACAATACTTGGTGGGGAATTTAACCATATGTCGTCAAGAGCGTACTGGTCGAAATGGAGTCCGGGGTACCAAAATGCTAAGATGTCCACATTTCAAGAGGCCATGGTACCTAGTTGATGGAAGCAATATGGCTGAGGGTAGGTATTTACTGTGTAAACCTTTAGGTAAACAACCCTTAATCTCTATAGTCTTAAAAAATGTCCATTTGACGACGTAAAGAGGGCACCCTACCATGATGTATATGTAGACAAAAAGTTAGCTTAACTACAGAGAACAAGCCAACTGGGAGTAGAAGTCCCAGGTTCGAACCTGGGTAGAGACGTTTCTAATCTAATCAAGATACATACTAACAACTAACTAAACTGCCGTTCAAAAAGAACTATAGAGAACAAGCTAGGTACACATACAAAAAAAATGCACTTGAAAAAGAATGAAAGCTTTTTCATCCATTTATTTGTTGAGCAATGAAAAAAGGATACGTCATATGTTAACGAAATATAGAAATATTTTGTTTTAAATTTGAGACCATTATGAGCTTTTGGTTCCACAATCAGGTGATGATATATTATTAGCTTCTCTGACAATATTTATTCATCGTAACATTAATAGATGGACATAAAATTTTGAGACAACATATTTTCCTCTTTACCATACAACAAATATTTTCTCATATATTAATAAACCCAAGTAAACCTCGATCTTGCTTCAAAATACACTTGCATCCTCGATCTCGATCAACGCATGTGTTGGTCGAGAGGGGGGTTCATTGCTTGTTGCTGGTTCATATTTTGATTATTTTCGTTCTTCATCCATCCTACAAAAGGCCAAACAATTAACATACATATATATATCGGGGAAGGTTCAAATGAAAAGCATGTCAATTTAAGAAAAAAACGAGAAGCGATCTTGGCGACTCATCTTGCGGTTACGGTGGACGTGATCACGGAGGATTGACGCAATTCATGGGAGGGTAGAGATTATTAAAGGGGGGACCGGTTAAAACCGCCTTTGTTGACTGAGATGAGTGGTTGAGATTGTTTCTCGCGTTTTCTTAAAAAGTTATATTTTTCGTATGAACCTCCCTCTCTCTCTCTCTCTCTCTATATATATATATATATATATGAGAGAGAGAGAGAGAGAGAGAGAGAAAATTCATACCAGAATAATAACAAAAAAAAAAGAGTAAGAAGATAGTCAAATCACATGTAATTTTACATTATTACATGTGATTCACGCAACGTTGTAGCGATTCGAGGTCAATATTAATAATTAGGTGATTTTCAAATATAGTTGAGAGAAAATCTAGGAACTGAATTAATCCACATCATTGATCATGTACATGTATGGTGGAGATTGGTTTCTATAGTTTGTACAAACTATCCGGTTTGTAACAGATACGACCCCTATATATATAGAGGGACTTTCTTTTGTGAACTTATTTTTGGTGTGAAGTTGTGAACTTCGCCAAAAAGATTATTATATGATGAAATTGGTTCTTGAAATTGTTTCATATGATGAAATTATATTATATGAAACATCTTTTGTTGAAATTGTTTCATATTTCGGTGGTTTTATGTGAAATCAAAAGGTTTCATAAAAATATATGAAACAGTTTCATAATAATGGAAAAGCTACGCAAAAAATACCGAAATACGAAACATTTTCATCAAAAAATGAATCATATAATATAATTTCATCATATTAAATAATTTCATGAACTAATTTCATTGATTTAACCTATGAAATCGTCGTTTTGGCTTAAGTTCACAAGTTCACACCAAAAAAAAAGTTCACGAAAGAAAATCCCTCTATATTAATAATTAATATATATAGGGGTTATATATAGTATTAGGTTTAAATGAGAAGTGCTAAAAAAATGAGAAGCAGAGAAGTAGAGAAGTGATCTCCACCACTCATCCGGTCAATAAAGGCGGCTTTGACTGGGTCGCCTTCTCTAATAATCTCTACCCTCCCATGAATCGCGTCAATCCCCCATGATCACGTCCACCATAACCGGTCAAAGCCACATTTATTGACCGGATGAGTGGTGGAGATCACTTCTCCACTCGTATTTTTTAGCATTTCTCATTTGAACCTCTTTCTCTCTCTCTCTCTCTCTATATATATATATATATATATATTTTTCATCTAAGTAGTAGCTTTAGTGAGGATATTTTGACATTTGGTGAGGACTTTTGTTTCTCACTAAAGCTCTTTTTTCTTGTAGTGTTTGTTTCACAAACACTTTAAAAAAGTACATATTATAGTACATGTTATGCATATCTACATATTAACAAACTTTTTAGTTGGTGAGTTGAAAAAGAGAAAATTACGGTTTGATTCCTTGTACTTTTGATTTCTCCCAATTTTCTAAAGACAAACGCTACATTAACAAAGCTAAAGAACAATAGAACAAGAATTTTGTTAACAATTGGATCCGAACTAGTGTTTATTGAGGGCATATTCCCACCCCTATTTACACCACTACATGATTAGGTTTATATATAAAACTAATTAATGTTTATTGGACCAAATGATTATGTATCCTAGGTGAACTCGTTGCATAAGTTTATATGGTATTTTTGGCTGTTTGAAGAAGTTCAAATTTTAATGTCACATATGCAAAACACTAATGAGAAGTCTATTAAGATATTTAAATATTTTTACTGTTCTATAAATCCAATATTATTGTAGTGATATATGTATATGGATTAAAAAATGTTTTTGTTTTGTGGGAAAGTTGTACATGTTTAGCATAAGAAACTGAAAACCTAGCTAGAGGATTAATTACTCCAAGAGAGTTACCAGCAGATGGATTGTAGCCTCTATAATTAAGCTCCCTGTATTCTTGACAAAGTGCACAGTACTCGCAACAACAGTGAGTCATGCAGTCAGAACAAGGACCTTCAACCAGTCCGAGACGGAATCTTAGTTTCGTTCGATATGTGCACGAAATAATGCATGGCAATCCGATGACCAAAGCGACACACGTATAAATACATCCACTTGCCACACATGCTACATGAAATCATAAAAGGGTTTATCACATAAATATACATCATTATTTTGGGAATTTATAGAATTGTGAGAATCGTGATATATTAGTGTCTTACATGTGTAAGACTAGAACTTAATGAATTGATAAACATATAATTTTTCACAATGTAAAATTTCTTTTACATGTTTAAGAAAGAAAAAATACATGTCGGAAAATTTCATATTAATATTAAAGAAGCACATTGTAAAAACATATGTACATAGATACTTTAACCCCTAACTTAAATGAAAAGAGAATCTAGCAAATGACCTAGCTCGTAAATTTCAAAATAGGAATGAGATCCGTCACATTAAACCACGAAAAATGTAATCAACTTCAATAACTAATATTTTGTGAGACTTTCTTACGGAAGCTTTATTTTGACGACTGTATTTTTTTTTGAAAGGCATAGCGGCATTGAACCCACGAACGACTACCACGAACACACACACACACTCACTCACGCCTCCCCGACAGTATCGGACATCCAAGGGCAGCCCACTAATCCGCCGCAGTCCCGACCAGGTGCTGGACCTAGAGCCCGACCACAGTCTTTGACTGGGCTGGGGGGCGGCCCAGTCTATGACCGGACCAGCCCAAGGTCTGGGTACTCCTCATGCCCTCAAATTGACTCCCCTTGGATTCGAACCCGGACAAACTGGGATACCACGTTTAACAAAATTTCAATTAAATTAATATTTATGACATAGTATATACTTACAAGTTTCGGATCCATTGTCGAGGGCAGCTGCAATTTGGCCAAATGTCACACATGGACAAAATAAGGTAATGATGGCTGAAAAATGAGAAAGAGGGCCGGTTAATTAAACCATAAAGCATATATACAATCATGCAATTAATAGTAACAAGTAATCATATGAAAATTAATATAATTAATCTAAACTCTTGAAATATTTTAAAATTTGCCTCATTTTCATAGGAAGGGATTGTTGGCGTTAGATATACAGTAGAGGTGGGCAAAAATCGGACCGGGTCGGGCTTTAACCGGGCCTCGTAAAGACCGGGCTTTTCAGGAGTTGGTTTGACCGGGTTTTGACCGGGCTTGGGCCGGGCTGGGCCTTGAGTGTGATACCCAGGCCCGTTACATGTAGAAAAAGCCTAGGCTTTGAGGACCGGGCCTGGAAGAAATTTTTTTCTCTCTTTTTTCTAACTTATAAAACTACAATTATTTTTATAATTCTAATAATAATGATAATATACAATATAAACTATATTTATTCTATTTTAAATCACTAAAACTAAACTATATAAAACAAATATATTTCAAAGTTCAAGAAAATTACGAAAATGCCACTGAAAACGGGTTGGGCCCGGGCTGGGCATTGAACTAGGTAGGACCGGGCTTTTCGTCGGGCTCGGGCCGGGCCGGGCCGGATGCCCATCTCTAGTTATACACTGATTGTTTGGTTTATTCAATGGAAATTTTGGCCTTGTAGAGAAATAATGGCTCATTGTATATTAGATGAAACCAAAGAGATCATTTAAGACAACAAATGAAATTAATTAGCAAGAAATACCATTTTCAAGATCATCCACACAGTCGAACAATCCAGTGTGCCAAAGTTGAGGATATCTATATTGGCGCTGAGGAGCCGCCACCTCCAGAGGTGGCACTCCATTAATGTTGTTGATTATATTAACTTCGACAGCGGGTGGTTGCGGCATCGGAATACCCTGCTGTGGCTGTTCTTGCTGATGCTGCTCATATGCCTGATGATCTAGCGGTCGCGGTTCTTGCTGATCATGCTGGTCATATGCCTCATCTTGCGGTCGCGGTTCTTGCTGATGCTGCTCATATGCCTGATGATCTAGCGGTCGCGGTTCTTGCTGATGCTGCTCATATGCCTGATGATCTAGCGGTCGCGGTTCTTGCTCATGCTGCTCATATGCCTGATGATCTAGCGGTCGCGGTTCTTGCTCATGCTGGACATATGCCTCATCTTGCGGCCGTGGTTCTTGCTGATGCGGCTCATATGCCTCGTGTAGCTGTGGCGGTGCTCGCTGACGCTGCTCGTTTGCCACATCTAGCGGTGGTGGTGGATGATCATTAACAATAGGATCAGGTTGTACCATTGTTGTATACCATATATGAAAGAAAAGAGTCCTTAATTGATCAGATTGATTATGTTTAGCAACAGACTTATATATGTAAATACATTCGTAAACTTACAATGGCCGGCGAAGGTTATGTATAAAGAAGACAAGAAATATTCTTGTGATTAACACAAGTAAATTGTCCTACTTCTTTGATTGTGATTAACACAAGTAAATTGTCCTACTTCTTTGGAATGCTTACAGGTTGTGAGGATTTTAGTTGCAAACAATAAAATCTAGATAAGCACTTAGTAATAAGTTTATATAATGACACTTTTAATATAAAAAGTTATATTATGAAACCTTTATAAGATGTGCTTTATAAGACATTTATTTTTTTGAGTAGCGTCCTGTGTAATAGCTAGTAAGACGGTTTTTATATTAAGATTTCTTAATAACTCATTAAAACGTCCGATGACACTTTTAGATAGGAGTTTTTAGTGTTCGATTCTATGAATTAGGTCTCTTATATAGTAGTCTGTTAGGATGCTTAGACAATTTTAGCACTTGTTTTGATGGCACTTACCTGCTCAATTATTGAAAATAACAAGAATCGAGAATCTTAAACAATAAGACAGGAGACAAGGATCAAGAGTCTTATCCGATAAGTAAGAGTAATGACTCTTACCAAAAAGCGTTTAAGTGTTATAAATGCTTACCATCATTCTATTTTGATAGCAGAAACACCACTAAAAAATGTGCATTACTGACGACCGTTATCGATTGTTTTTCAATGGTTTACCAACTGTTATTTTTTACTTTATTTTTTAATAAGTCATCAGAAACCGTCGAAAAATAGTCGGAAAATCGTCGGTAACCTGTCGAAAAGTCATCAGTAAATGAAATAGTCGGAAAGCAGTCGGTAAAAGTCATCGAAAAGTCATCGCTAAACAAAACAGTCGGTAAAAACCGTCGATAGCTTTTACCGACCAAGTTTTGACCAACGCTCGTTTTGTCGGAAGGTAAAACCGATTTCTGACCGTTTTACTGAAATATTACCAAAGTAAAAGTGAGATTGGACTCTTATGGGTAACCTGCGCTTAGCGGGCAACACTTGGTAAACAAACAATCTGGAAAAGAATTTCTTGTATCTACAATCCGCTGGAACTCTGTTGGATTGACATTGTTTATGTTTAGGGGGCATATATGATTGTATTTATATTTTGCGACAAGCAAAAGGAACGAAGCTTGATCACTATAATAAAATTGAGTTTATCTTACACCAAAAAACTAAAGTATCTTGCCAGATGATTTTATATGACCAAAAAATATATAAAATATGCTATTTAAAGGTGTTATCATAAGTTTATAAGACGTTTTTGGACGTCATAACAGGGATTTTTATTATTAAAAAAAACATCATCTAAGATATTTTATAGAATATTATTTAATTTCAAAAAGTATCCTATAAGAAGTGTTCTAGAAGAAGAAAGATTTATAGGACAATTTTTTTATAGTTTTCCATAAAATATACATCTGCAGATTGACTCTGTCATATCAGTTTTCTCTCTCTTCCACATCAGTTTTCTCTTGTTTACTCATTTTATAAACCTTTCACTCTCAATCATGAACCAGTTTATGGTTTATATAATACAAATATATAATAAAAGAAATTATAAATATTAAAATAATAATTTAAATTAAAATATAATTATTAAAATGTACTTGTAATAATTAAAAAATGATACTTCAAATTTACACAAAAAAAAAATTCATAAGAATTGCATAATAAAATCTATAAAAATAAAAAGAAAATTTAGAAAATACTACATTTATAAAACAATAAAAGTTAGAACTTATATGAAAATAAAAATCTTATTATTAAAAGTAATATAAACTAAAGAATCGATTTTAATAAGCAAAATTTGGATGTTAAAAATAAAACTATTTCATCATTAATATGTAAAATATTAAATACTATTTCAATTTTTAAGCACTAAAAGAATTAAATAGCATAATTTAACTTAAGATGGGCCCACCAAAGAAGATAGAAACCGGTTCTTAAACATGAACCCTTCTCTTCCACGTGGATGGGAAGCGGTCCCTCCCAATGGTGCCTAAATTGTTGTACCGGTCCATGTGTTGATTTGTGGGTTCGTAAACCCATCGTTGCGGATGCTCTGATGTGACTTTCTATATTAAAAATGTTTTAAAAAACTTGTTAAAACGCCTAGAAGTGTCATATAACCTTATTACACCGTCTTTTGATAGAACACTTCAGGGTTTTTCCTTTTGGGGCTATGCCCGGACTAATCCCGAAAAATTAGTTGTAATCAAGAGATTAGCCCCTAATAAACTCAATAGTCACAATTATTGTGAACGTCTGGAATGAACCTTGGACAGATGAAAGATATTCCACCACTGTAACACCCTGAACTTTGGTAACTTAAAATTGTCCCGTGTTCGGCTACGAACTTTAGATGATAGACTTTATGCTCGGAAATTAGTATTTTTAGTCTCTAGGCCAGTTCAAAGTGTTCCGTCAAGAAAAAGACAAATTTTTGGGCTTCGAGGGGTGGCGCGATAGTGATTGCGAGAGTCCTAATAGGCACTATCACCGTGGAAAAACCATCTTCTATACATCTCCCTCAATTGAGCCTGCGATAATGCCATTGGCATAATTTTCGTCGAGGCACAAAGTGTTTTGAAGTCTGAATTTCAGCTCATTTATCATTTTCTCATTTCTTGATTCCATGAAATAGATTAACAAGAGGTAATCAAGGCACAATCACGTATGAGAATTAAGAGATGGAGAGAGAGAAAGTCAAATAGTCATTGGTCTCACTTGTATTTAATGAAAGTGTTAAGAAGTATTACAAAGGAAAGGATATCTATACCCGAAGAACAAAGTTACACTTTTGGTCCTTCTACTTTAATAGTCATTAGTCTCACTTGTATTCAATGAAAGTGTTAAGAACTTTTTTTCACTACCATCATCATCCATCTTGAAGTCAAATTGTACATCCAAGTGAGTTGGACATACTTCTCTAATAAACGTATCTTCTCTTTAAATTGCTCTTGTTGTTCGGTTTAAGCGAGCTCAGAGCTACTGTCAATAATACTATTAAGCAATGATGCAACTCTATCAAAAGAACACTCTCTAGCACTTATATGTTAGCAACCCTAGGATTTTCAACCCTAGAATCTACATATATGTTGGAAACCCCTCTTCTCTCCTCAAGGGCTCTTTTGGAGATTATATACAGGGTTCCACATATTCTCACATGGTATCAGAGCCAAGGTCTACTACTCTAGGGACTGACACGCCAAGATTTGAACCAAATCTTTACTATATATGTTGGAAACCCGGTTCGCTCCTCAATGACTCTTTTAAAGATTACATACGGGAGTTCCACATATTCTCACACTACATCAATAGTTGCTAGAGAAGTTTCTTCGATTTCCTCCTCTTCAAATTCACTTCCACCCACTAGTATAATAGAGCACTATTCTCTCACATATCTTCCAACCTATGATCTATCATGAACCTCTTTTATAGGAATTATAAAAATATGTTATTTTAAATTTTATCATAATGAGCTTTTTGTTCCACAATTAGATGATGATATATTATTATTTTCTCTAACAATCGGCAATAAATGACCAGAAAATTTTGGGACAACACATTTAATCCTCTTTACCATATAACAATATGGACATGTTTTCCTAATATATTAATAAACCCAAGTAAACCTCTTGCTTCAAACTACACTTGCATCCTTGATCTCCAAGTTTTAACGCATGTATTGGCCGGGAGGAGGGTTCATTGCTTGTCGTTGGTTCGTATTTTGATTATTTTCGATCCTCATCCATCCTACATAAGGCCAAAAATTAACACATATAAAGAGAAAATCCATACGAGAAGAATAACCAAATAAAAGAGTAAGAAGATAGTCAAATCACATGTAATTTTACACTATCACATGTGATTTACGAAACGTTGTCACGATCTAATGTCAATATTAATAATTAACATATATATGTTTTTCTCAGTTAATGGTTGTATTTAATTTATTGATTAACTAATATTTGTTTCATAATGCAAATATTTTATACGTATTATGTCCACAATGTAAAACTTTTTAATGTGTATTTTTTGTTTCCTAAACACGTTAAAAATGTGCACATTGCAAACCAAATACATGTGAAACATATATATATATATATATATATATATATATATATGTTAACAAACTTTTTAGTTGGTTACTAGTTTGTATTTGGAAAGAGAAAATTATGGTACGATTCCTTGCTATTTCAATTTCTCCGAATTTTCTAAAGACATGGGGCATTAATGAACGTTAAGGTGACACCTTTGAGAAGGCACTGTTTTTCAACAAAAGAGAAAAACCATCAAGCAGGGGATACCGGTGGCTGTTAGCCTCTATGTATTACCATCCCTGTTTATACCACTGCATGATTAGGTTTATATATAGGACTAAAGTTTATTGGATCAAACGATTATGCATCCTAGGAGAACTCGTTTGTTTGAAGAAGTTCAAATTTTAATGTCGCATCTGCAAAGCACTTATGAGAAGTCTATTAAGATATTTAAATATTTCTACTATTCTATAAATCCAATATTGTTGTAGTAACATATGTATATGGATAAAAAAATGTTTTATTTTATTTTATGGGAAAGTTCTTTTACGAAGAAACTAAAAACCTAGCTAGAGGATCAATTAGTCCAAGAGAGTTACCAGCAGAAGGATTGATGCCTCTATGATTAAGCTCCCTATATTCTTGACAAAGTGCACAATACTCGCAACAACAGTGAGTCATACAGTCAGTACAAGGATCTTCAACGAGTGCGAAACGGCTTCTTAGCTTCGATCGATATCTGCACGAAATAATGCATGGCATTCCGATGGTCAAAGCGAGTAACGTGTAAATACACCCACTTGTCTCACATGCTGCATGAAATCGTAAAAGAGTTTATCACATAAGCATATACCATCTGAAAATCTATAAAACTCATGTGAAACCCATAGTATCATATGTCTCAAACTATAATTAATGTATTAATTAGTTTCCATATAGTTATTTCACGATGTCAAACTTTTTTAGGTGTTTGTAAGAAATATTACATGTAGAAAAATTCATATTTGATAAAGGAACATATTTAAAAAACATATATATGCTAATGAATACTTTAACTCCTAGCTCCACATAAAAAGAGAAACATGTAAATGGCTAGCTCATAAATTTTTCAAAATAGGAATGATATCGATTCGTTCACTAAAAATGTTATCAACTCCAACTTCTATTTTGTTAGACTTTCTTTTAGAAGCTTTATTTTGAGAAACGTATTTATGTACGTCTTTGAAGTAATCAGCAAGTGTACTATGTTGTGTTTTTTTATAAGGTTGATCTATGTTTCACCTAGACTACATCCTTGGCATTTTAAAAATTAACTTTCGGCCGTTTGAGACTAAGTCTGACCGCCTGGACTCAAACCTAGATGGATGGGATATTGCACCACATTATCCTAGGTCTTAACGTACTATGTATTTTATGCAATATAAAAAACATAATATATATAACTTCGTCAAAGCAAAAGGAGAACCAATTTGTAATTTTTTAAACGATAAATCAGTCTCGTAAATTTTTTATTGAACTTCATCTGTCTTGAAGTATGTTTTATTGGAAACCCAAAAAACTGAATTTCTAAAAAAGAAAATTTTCAAAAACAGAAACAATATTTATCATTGTAATATATGATAAATAAATATAATATATAATATTTATCGAGATGGATAAAGAGTATACTTAACAAAATTACAACTTTAGTTCTTGTAGTTTTGATAAATGAAAAGTACACTTAACAAAATCACAGCTTTAGTCCCTATAGTTTGATATTTATAATATTTTCGTCCTTGATCTTTAAAAACTGTTTTTTCATTCATGTGGTTTCATTTTCAATCTATTTTCATATCTCCATCCAGCTTTGTTAAATCAAGTGGTTAACTTATCCAAAAAAATATTTGATTAAATTACATATTTTATACTTATAATAGACCTCTTTATATTTTTATTCTCAAATTACATAGTTCACATTTTGTTACTTTTTACTTTATTTATTTATTTTATTAAGGCATTTTGTTTTACTGGTTAATTATAAACTATTATAACGTTAATAAAAAATGTTCAAATAATTGCATTAGGTTATTGATAAGTACATGATATTTTTTCCAAAGCTCTAGGTTAAAATCTCTTATTTATATTTTTTATTTATTGATTTATTATATGTTTTTATTTATTTTAAATAACCATTGGCATAATGGCATATAAAAGCCCTCCCCCACCTATTATATGTTGGGTTTTTGTGGATATCCTCAGATCAAACTGACTTGAGGATTATCTCAGATCTATCAAAACCTCGCTGGTTTGATATACCTCATAGGTTAATCAAACTGATAAAACCTATGTGATCAAAACACGCTGTTTTGATCTTATTTGTGCGGAAGCGATAAAAGCTAAAAACCCATTAAGCCTAATGATCTTTTAATCGTTATAGTTTTAATCCTATTGGTTTGGTTTAGATCAATTTACCTGGTTGCTTGAGAATAGATCCACCAATGATCGACCAGCGAACGTCCCTCTAGTAGGACTGTATGAAACCTGAACACACAAAGACGAAATCCGACGAGAGGGGAGGGGAGGTCGGCGTCGGCTTTTGGGAGAGAGGGAGGAGGAAACTGATAACTGGTTTTCTTAATTGAAAAGCTTGTATTTTTCCTTAACCCATAGGCTTTATTTATATGGAGGAAAAATACAGTTTGTATGGAATCCAGTTTCCTTATAATAATTATCTCAAATCCTTTCCTTATTTAATTAGCTGGAAAAGAATTTGCATACGATAATTACGATTATATATATTTATCTAATATATATAAACTTTATCAATTAACTATTATATATTTATTTATCTAATAAATATATAATATCCTAATTAATTAATAACCCTCCAACTTTGGCAATTCTGACTGAAATTACCCAACTGATTTATAATACACTATTATAAATTCTAACTCTCCATTTCGGGGTTTCATCTAACTTGTTCGACTTATAGGTCCTCACAGGTGTGACCCTCAAGTGTCTTGTAACATTGGATGTGTAATCACTTGGTTTGTCAACTCTGCACATAATTCCTAACAGACTCCCACTTGTGCAAGTTGGCAATACCGCCTTTGATTTCACTGACCTAAGGAGGCCCCTAGACAGGCACTTAGGCTGACCAGGTTACAAGAACTCTTATACCCAGACTGGTGATATAAACATTCCGTAAGGAACTGGTATCTATGAAACTACTGTTCATTGATTGGGTATATCTTGGCTTTTCCCTTTGCATCGCGATATTTCATCTGTGAGTATGAGCTTGGAAAGTGTCAACTCTAAATACTCAAGATTCTGTTCTCTTGATTATCTGACTTTCACTGATAGGTAAACGACAAAGAACTAATCAGTTCGTTTGGGCATGGCCATGCACTTCATCAGTATACTTAGTCAGTCAAGATGGGCCCAGAAATATCTCTCTTCTGAGAAGAGGTGCAAATCCCATCTTGCATATCTGCCTTTGACACCACGGCTTCCGCTGAATCTAGTTACACCCTTTATAGCCACCCTGTTACGGCGTAGCGGTTGAGTGCACTAAGAATTCAGTAGTCCTCATGATATCAAATCAGATACCTCAGGTGATAGGGACAACCACTGTGAGATTCACTTATGACTTTATTCCAAGAAGTAATCTCAACCGCGGATCACGTCCGATATTTGCTACTCTATCAAATATCTGTGCAACTTTTAGTCTACAACACTTGTAGCTGTTATTCAGCAACTGATCATAACTACCTAAAAGTTCACAATGACTTTAACACCTTATCATGCTCCCACAATGATAAGTTGTCACGGACAGATTTTGAATGAAAAATCGGAGACTGATTTCATTCCTGGATATACTAAAACATGCAAAATGTGAAAGTGATAAAGAAATCAATCTTGTATAGTCCATATTACACGCTGTAATAATAACAAGATTGAATGTCTTTTCTTTAATAACTTTCATAATGTCTATTTAACGTTTGTTAAATATTGGTCTAAAATGAAGTATCACCTATCTTCAGTTTAAACCCTTTGATTAAAGTTTACCATTTTAATCAAAGTGATAACCAAAATACAAGTCTGTTTATACGATCTACTTGTATCTGCTAATTATTGTTATGCAAACACCTTATAAAAACAATAACTAGACTTTTATCATATTCTATGAACTCGGAGACCTGGACTAACTTCCAGTTCCTGAATATGTAAGACTGCAACTTTCCTTAGTTGCTGTGTAGATGAATGATTTCTACCTGAAATCCGATTCCCTTTGCAATCCTGGCAAATCTAGTGGAATGCTATATTTTTAATCCAACACTTTAATTATTGATTTTTAAGTCAGTCACGACCTTTGTTTCATGGGTCTTGAAACTTTTATCCTTTTAACTAAAAGGGTAAATTATATCTTATGAATTCTTATCCTACCTGGATTTATGAATTCCGAGATATATCAATAATTATATCTTTTATTCTTTTATCTCAGACTAGATAGAGAATAAATTGGGCTCCCACTTACTTGCATAAAAACTAACTATTACTCAAAATTTACTATTGACTTAGTCAAAACTTTGATTAGTCAATCCTAATTTCAAGTAATGAACTTTGAGAATTTCCTTTTTATGAAACTCAACTGGATTTGGTTAAATCCTAATTCCAAACCTTGGAATCCTTCTAGTTTCATAAATACTGTTATTAACGCCATCTGAGTTAATATCCTAAATTCTCTTTTTAAAACATTTGAATAAAACTTGATTAGTTAATTCTTGAGAATTTCTTTTATAAAACTTAACTGGATTTGGTCAAATCCTAATTCCAGAACTTGGAATCTTTCTAGTTTTATAAATGTTGTTATTAACGCTATCTGAGTTAATATCTTAAATTCTCCCTTTTGATCACAAAACTATTATTCATAAATGTTTTATTCTCAAAACACATTCCTATAGAATCTCGTGTGTTTTGATAGTTTTTATACAAATTACTTCAATTTCATTAAAGTAATTATAACAGGCATCAACTAGGATCATACAGATATAAGAATATCAGTCACAATCAGATATTTCTATGTCAAGACAATAACTTTTGAAAATAAAACCATGAAATTATAAAATATAATTATCCAAAAAAAATGTTTAAAACATAAACCCCCAAAATTAACTGTTTTAAAACTATAAATTCAAAAAATGTCTTGACTTAAATCATCTCGTACTTAAGATCCTCGGCAACTCCTGGGCACTTCACTTCATTTCTGACCTGCTGCAATAATCATTTGCTCTAGGTATCAGTATACTTGTAAGTTAACAAGTAAGAAGTGACAAGTCAAAGCAATCATAAATTTTCTGAGGTTTACATACCTGCTTCATGACGCTTAGGGCAGTTTTGCCTCCAATGACCGATCTCATTGCATATGAAGCAGCGATTCTCGGTCCTAGCTTTGTTTGGCTTAACCTTCTTGCCCTTGCCCTTGCCTTTGCCTTTCTTGGGTGCACTCTGGATGGCCTGAACTGGTCCTTTTCCCTTGCTGGTGCTAGCATGCCCATTTTTCTTTTTAACCCCTCCGTCTTTTACCATCAAGACATCCTTTGTCTTGTTCTTGTTCCCCATATTTAATTCAGCTGTCTTAAGCATGGAGTGCAATTCTGCTATTGTTTTCTCCATGTTGTTCATGTTGTAGTTGACTACAAAGGGCCTGTAGTCTTCCGACAGTGAATTGAGTATGGTGTCAGTTGCTAGCTGCAACGGAACAGGATGACCCAGCCTCTCCAGATGATCTAAGTGCCGTTTCATTTTCATGACATGGTCACTTACTGATGTCCCTTTTACCATCTTGCATTCATTGAATGCTTTGGTGGCATCGTAACGTTCTGTACGAGCCTGAGTCTGAAACATGTCCCTCAGCTGGCGGATCATGTCGTAAGCATTTGTATTTATGAGCCCTGCTTGCAGATCTGGGCTCATAGTTGCTAACATCAGACAGGCAACATCAAGGAGATCATCCGAGTGCTTCTTGTGGGCATTTCTGGCAGCAGCCGGAGCGTTTGCCGGAGGTGCCTCCCCAAGTGGCTCTTCCAGGACATACCATTTTCTCTCATGTCTGAGCACGATCATCAGATTGCGCTCCCAATCGAGAAAATTAGAGCCGGTCAGTTTATCCTTCTCTAGGATAGATCGGAGGGAAAGATTATTAGTGCTGGTTACAGTGTTTGCCATCTACACAAAATAAAACTTTTGGTCTTAGCAACTGTAAATAGATTAATTTCCAATAAAATATCAATAAACCCTTAAATGATCAATTTATTGGACTAGGATCCTTATTTCATACGTCCTGATGTGCGTAATGTTCTTGCTCCACCAGACCCGTATTTATTTCGGTAGGTAAGGACTTTTACCAATCATGTCTAACTGACATGACTCCTAGATCTTTTCGGGACCATGGCAACTACCTGTGCATGTTTCAGTCCCTCTTAGTGCTTTTTGGCCCGGTACCACCCGGTGAACATTATAGTACCAAAACAGATCTCACCATTTTGGGGACCTGATCACTATACTCTGGCCGGTACCACCCGGAGATAATTCGCAGAGTTATGTAACCCCTTCAGCTTCAGTTTGAACACAGACGTTGAATGTGTGATCACTTACAACGCCTATGTACTTTACGCCGAAGGTGCCCCTAGATGGGTTGCACTACTGATCTATGATTTTCGGGGTTTTGAAAAACTTTACTTCCAGGCTTTTTGAAAAAACTGATTGTTATAAAGGCTACTTATGTTTTAAACTAACTGTTTCAAACATACATGTAATTTTAAAACCAACTGTTCTAAAATTACTTGCTAATTAAAACTAACTGTTTTAACAGCACATCTAGTTGATTAAAACTAACTGTTTTTGTCAACTTGCCTTTTTATTAAAACAATCACCTATAGGTTTTTAAATCAAAAACTATTGTTTTGATAAGTTTAACGAAAACTAAAACCTATACTCCTTTTGTGATATAAAATAGTTTTAAAGTAACAACTCTATTTAAAACTATTAACATGCAAGATATCACAAATATTTAATCAATCATGCAATCAATCACATAGTAGCCTGTTATAGTTTTTGCCAACGTTTCCTATGGACCAATAATGACCTATTATACTAAAGGCTTCAAAACTCGCGTAGCTCCCACTGGCCTCGCCGTGTTTCGTTAGTACTCCGGTAGGATGAAGAATTTTAGTAGCTCCCACTAGCCTCGCCGTGTTTCGTTAGTACTCCGGTAGGATGAAGAATTTTAGTAGCTCCCACTAGCCTCGCCGTGTTTCGTTAGTACTCCGGTAGGATGAAGAATTTTAGTAGCTCCCACTAGCCTCGTCATCGAAAAGAGAAAATTTTCTATCCTAAGGTCATTATTACATAAGGGGTTGTAAATGGCACGCAGGCCTCCCCGTAAACATGTCAAGGGTCTAAGTTGGCAAATACTACAACATACACATATATGCATAATCATACTGAAAACCATATATAGAACTCAAGCAATCACGCAATTATATAAATAAACAATATTATAATTACGATAAATAAACCTGGATCCGTCAAAATTATCTTGTCTCAATTATTGTAAAACTTAGTTTTAAACTGATTCATAAAACAATAGTTTTATAAATCGAAATTTAAAATTAGTTTTATAAATATATTCCTTTTATAAATAAAATTGATTTGTAAGAGGAAAAATCCTTTTATCCAAAGTTATATCAAACCGGGTTTTACCAAACAATTTTATAATACTGGCCTTAGTGTTTTAATTAAATAGTAAAAACATAAAATTAGGCCTACGGTGAAAATAATTTCTTATCAAACCCGAAAACAACTCAACTGGTTTGAATAAATTCAACAAAAATAATTTCAGGATAAGAAAGCTTAAAACCAAACGAACTCTTTTGGGCCATCACTTGGTCCAAAGAACTGGGCGTTGGGCCTGGATAACGTAACTAGGCCCAAAAACAAAAAAACTTAGGTTTGGTGCAATTCGACTATCGCACGGCCCCACCGTCTTGGCGATCCGGCTGTTGGTTGATTTTCCCGAACCGCCACCACGATGCTGTGGTGCGGTTGTGGTCACCATCGATCACCGCAAAAGGCTGTCACCACCACGCTGGTGGTGTTGCCGTGGCCTATCCACAATCCGGCTACGGCCGACCGAGGTGCGGGTCTTGATCGACTGCGGTACCGTCGATCACCACCACCACTAGGCGTGGCCGTGAGGCAGCCAGTGGTGGTTGGTCTGGCGGCGATTAACGCCACCGCCTTGGCTTGGCCTTAGGGCAGCCGGCGGTGGTTGGTTGTTTTCTCTCGTTACTAACAACGCTACGTACCACCACCACCAAAGTGTTTCTGGTGGTCGAGAACACCGCCGCCACCATCACGGTGGTTTTGGCCAGGCGTCTGCCGCCACCGCTAGCTGCGGTTTGGCCGGCGATTATGAGAACCGTTGTCGATGGTCAAGAACACCGCCATCCACCACCGCCAACGCGGTTTCTGGTGGTTGCGGTGTGGCCTCGCCGCCACCGCCTTATCGCTGCTGATCAATGGTCGACTAAACATCCGTCAGCCACCAACCCCGCTGGTGATTGCGAACCCCAGACGCCGTCATCGCCTTTCAACGCCATCGGTCACCACCAATCTGGTGGTGATCCGTTCGGCAATCGGAATTAACGCCATCACCACCATCATGGTGGTTTTTGGCTTAGCGATGGTTCAATCAGCCGCCGTCTGCCACCACACGCCACCATACGATGCCACCATCGCCACTGGCCGGCGATTAACGAACCACCGCCGTCCACCGCTGCTATCGCAGCTTCTGGTGGTTGCGGTTTTGTCCCCTTACCACCGATCTGGTGGTGTTTCACCCACGGCCACCACCATTCCTACCAGGCCGGTGGTCTTGGCCGGTGTTTGGGTCGACAACCAACGCCGCCACCACCACGCTGGTGGTGCGGTGGTGGTGCAGCCATCACCAATCTGGTGATGATTTTTCCGGGTTTTTTCGTACGAACAACAATTGAAACAATAAAATCCAAAATTTACACGTAGATCATAATAAAAATTAGATTTTTATAAAGATTGATATGCTAAAACAATTAAAATAAAAATCAGATTTTTAAACTTGTTAAATAACAATTTTAACGGATCTCACGAAAGCAGATAAAACTGATAAAACTAAAACGACTATTAACAATGGCTCTGATACCATTGTTGGGTTTTTGTGGATATCCTCAGATCAAACTGACTTGAGGATTATCTCAGATCTATCAAAACCTCGCTGGTTTGATATACCTCATAGGTTAATCAAACTGATAAAACCTATGTGATCAAAACACGCTGTTTTGATCTTATTTGTGCGGAAGCGATAAAAGCTAAAAACCCATTAAGCCTAATGATCTTTTAATCGTTATAGTTTTAATCCTATTGGTTTGGTTTAGATCAATTTACCTGGTTGCTTGAGAATAGATCCACCAATGATCGACCAGCGAACGTCCCTCTAGTAGGACTGTATGAAACCTGAACACACAAAGACGAAATCCGACGAGAGGGGAGGGGAGGTCGGCGTCGGCTTTTGGGAGAGAGGGAGGAGGAAACTGATAACTGGTTTTCTTAATTGAAAAGCTTGTATTTTTCCTTAACCCATAGGCTTTATTTATATGGAGGAAAAATACAGTTTGTATGGAATCCAGTTTCCTTATAATAATTATCTCAAATCCTTTCCTTATTTAATTAGCTGGAAAAGAATTTGCATACGATAATTACGATTATATATATTTATCTAATATATATAAACTTTATCAATTAACTATTATATATTTATTTATCTAATAAATATATAATATCCTAATTAATTAATAACCCTCCAACTTTGGCAATTCTGACTGAAATTACCCAACTGATTTATAATACACTATTATAAATTCTAACTCTCCATTTCGGGGTTTCATCTAACTTGTTCGACTTATAGGTCCTCACAGGTGTGACCCTCAAGTGTCTTGTAACATTGGATGTGTAATCACTTGGTTTGTCAACTCTGCACATAATTCCTAACATTATATACATAGTATCTACATGATAACAACCACATAAAATAGACATCAGTTGCACCATATACCTTGCATGAAGTCAATCATACAAAGATTTTATATGATAATATACGTACAAACTTTATATTTCATATAAATGGTTAAATCTATCACGGTTTATAATTCGACGCAAAATTCGGACTCTTGATAACTAGTTTTATACAAAAGAGAACAAAACTTTGTCATTCTATCATCCATCCATGTATTTACCAAAGAAGACAAGTGGTTTAAGTTAAAGCCCAATCCCTTTATTTTGATAATTATAAGAAGGGAAAAATCCAAGAAAACCCAATGGACTTTAATGGTTGGAATGATTAAGTCATTGGACAATTTTTTGGAACAGATAAGTCATTAGACTTTCCAAAACCTATTAAATAAACCATTAAAACCTGTTAGATACATCCTTATGACATATAAAATCAAGTTAATACGGAAAATAATTGAAAAGGCTGAAAATACACCCAACAAACTTTCATACTTTGAACGACTAAGCTCGTAGACAGTTTTTGAATGAATAAATAACATTAAAACTGTTGTATGGTTGTTAGTTAATCAATAATTTTTTTTGAAAAAAAAAAGAGAAAAGACATTGCTTGTATGTTTTTTTATATAAATATGATATATATATTTTTTGAATTTTATTATTCTAACCAAGATTCTGATTTTTTTAAATAAGAAAATGACAATACAATATTTTTTTTAAATTTAGAGAATTTTAAGTGAAATGCTCAAAAAAGAAATATCTTTCATTTTTTATATTTTCCCAGAAAATGGATAAAAGACATCGTTCATAAGCTTTTACAAATAGATAACGGATTTTTTATTTTATTTTAACAAGCTAAAAATTGTTTTTCTTTTTCGGATAGTTCGCTTAAACTTCTCTAAACTCCAAAAAAGATAAATAATTACCAACTCAATATTTTTGCTAGAAAAGAAAAAAGATACCGTTCATAGGTTTTTATATAATAAAAAAAAATAAAGATATGGGATTTTTTTTTCAAATTTTAATTTTAATGTTGTATTATATCGATCATATTGTCATTTCCCTATTTAAAAATGTTGAACAATGTATCTTTTCCTTTGTTTTAAAAAAATATTATCGATTAACCAACAACATTACAACCTTTTTAATATTATTTTTTCTTTCAAAATCCATCTGTGGACTTAATCATTCAGAGTATGAAAGTTTTTTGAGTGTATTTCGAACTTTTTTTATTATTTTACTATATTAACTTGTTTTATAGGTCATAAGGATGTATCCAACAGGTTTTAGAAAGTCTACGGATTTATTTAATAGGTTTTGGAAAGTGTAATGGCTTATTTGTTCCAAAAAATTGTCCAATGACTTAATTATTCCAACCACTAAAGTCCATTGGGTTTTTTTTGGACTTTTCCCTTATAAGAACATATTTGGGGTGCATTTGGTTCTCGAAAATTTTCCAGTTTAATCTCTTGAAAAATTGAACTTTAAAAACTTGTTTGATCCATTCAATTTTCAAAAGTTTTTCATCAAAATGAAACTTTAATTTTTGTTTCTAACTTTTAATCTCTTTTTTGTTTCTAACTTTTTTGTTTCAACCAAACGCATTTTCTAAATTTTTCATAGAAAATTGAAAATAAAAATTGTTTACCACAACCAAACGCACCCTTAATCTCACTTTTAACAAAATTTCGATTAAACTTGATATATATTTATGACATATATACATGAGTATCCATACTTACAAGTTCCATTGTCAATGGCAGCTGCAACTTGCCCAAATGTCACACATGGACAAAATAAGGTAATGATGGCTGAAAAAGAAGAAAGAGAGCCGATTAAACCATAAAGCATATATACAATCACATGTAATAGTAAGTACAAGTAATATTTACCAAATTATTATAATCGCGCGTTTGGTGAATTGTTTTTTAGTTAAAAGTATGTTAAGAATTATGTAATGATTATTAATACATAATTTCTTAAGTTTCATGTTTACAAGTTATTGATGCATAACCACAAGCTTGTGGCATAGCAATAAGGCCTGTAGGGGATGTGGATGTGAATGGTATCCCATTCACCCCATGTTCGAATCCCCTTGTGCGCATCTTGTGGCCAGGCTTAGTCTCAGACAGCCGAAATTTCATTTCTAAATTGACAATGATGTAGTCTAGGCTTTGCCTAGATGAACCTTATAAAAAAAGGTATTGATGCATACATTTAATTAGCACTTGAAGTTCCCTAAAAGCCTCACCCGACACTCGGAAAAATTAGAGAAAGGGAGGCTCCAACATATTTAGTGAAAAATTGGTCCAAGTCTAGCCGATGTGGGACTTTAAGACATTATAGAACGAAAAACTTGAAGGAGGTTTGAGTATCTGCGTTTTGGACTTGAGAATTGCGATGTGTTGCATGAGCACACAACTCGTCGTTTTTTATGCTTGTATGTGTAAAGTGATATACCTGCCTTCTATATTGTTGTACATTTATTCTAATTTCAATCATATCTTCCGTTAGCTTAATTGTAGGAATTATTTTGGTAACCTTATTGTTAGCTACAGAATTTTTGGTTACCTTTTTTATCTCCTGATTTTCCTCCTTGTAATTGTATATGTATACGTCTTGTGTAAGGGGGAGCATCGGGCGGGTTCGGGTGAAAAAGGGTGATATCCGATCGGGTTTCGGGAAAGAACAATGGGACCCAACCTGAAAGATTTCGGGGTAGGGGAACATCGGGTTCGGGGGACGTCGGATTCGGTCGGGTTCGGTCGGCTTACTTGATTAGAAATTGAAAATATCAGTAGTGTATTGTGGAACAATTAAATGCATCTGTATAAAGCTAAAGGTTGAGGTTTACCATGACTTGTTAAGACTTTAGATACATGTAAATTGAAATGTGTATAACAGACTTTATATTATCATGGATGTAAATTTCTAAACTATGAATTTGTGCTTTGTAGCCATAGGCATATATCAATATGGCATGTGTTAATCACATTTACAAAAAGTTCCAGATATGACTCATCAAATTAATTGATAATTGATAATTGATAATGAATAAAGATTTTGAATATAATTTAATTTAGTAATTGATATATCTTGGCCTAATTACGTAGCTTGATCACGGTTCCCAATGATTATCTTCATTAGAATTTAGTAATTATAGGAGTCTATTTGAAAGGAATCCATTTATTTAGGAATGTTAGGTGGTAGCCTATTTTTAGGTGATAAGGATTATCGAGAGAAAAAATATTGTATGCCTTTAATTTAGTCAGATATTCGGCGGGGTTCGGATGGCCAATCGGCAAACCCTACCCGAATCCTACAATCCTATTAATTTTTTCGGATTTCGGGGTTCGGGTTCGTGTATTTTCGGATATCCAAAAAAACTTAAATATTCGGTTCGGGGTCGGTCGGTGTAACACCCGTGATTTTTGGACAAATGCGAATCCGAATCAGTGTAAAACTTATCTTTTAAGAAAATATGAAAAATAGGACTTTTGATCAAAACCTAGATTTTATGGTCTTGTTGGATGGGAAATTGAAATACGAATCCAACGGTTCTTCCGGAATCGAAATCGGAGCTATAACGAAGAAGTTATGGCCAAAACAGTGAACCACATGGGTTTCAGGCGGGTTTCGGAGTAAGGGCGGGTCAGCCGCGGGTCAATCCGCGGGTCGGACCCGCCGTTACCGCTGGTCAGACCTGAAAATCGCAATTTTAAGCCATCTTCTTCATTTCATCATATCTTCCTCATCCGAACTCCGTTTCTCCCGATTCTTTTGCTATCTTCTCGGTTTTTTGAGCTCTTCAAGACTACATCAATGGATTTCAAGCATTTGGGAGTTATAAAACGTTGGTGTAAGTAATCTCTTCATCTCCTTCGAGTTTAAGCTTCGATTTGGGGGTTTTTCGTCTCCAAACCTTTTCTTCCATACTTGGCTTAGATCTAGTATTGTTTTAGGTGGAATTCATGCTTTGAGAAGTGTTGGAGGCTAGATCTACTAGTTTGGAGGGCGGAGACTTCCATGGCTTCATCTTCTCCACCACTCACAACCTCAAATCACCATTACTGGATTTGGTGCTTCTCCATTCTAGAGTTTGTTCAAGATTTGGCTAGGTAAGCTTATCTAAACCATTTTTGGGTTGGTTAATCTACATATAGGAGTTATGAAACTAACCTAGGGTTCGATTTACTTGATTTTAGGTTCGTGCTCATTATTTGACCTAAATCTTGGATTTGGGGGTTTTTGTCACAAAACCCTAAGGTGAGTTGTTAAAACCATTTTGTTAAAACTGAGGGCACATCATCTTGATGATTTTACATTCCTTGCTTGATTTTGTGGATGAATGTGATTTTAGTATGAATTACTTATCATGTCGAGTTTAAGGCTTTACATGAAACGTATGATGAGTTATGCCTACATGAATTATTTGGATTATATGGTTGTATACGTGTGGTAGATTATCGTATACGCCTATCGTATGTGTTAAATCCATGGATGTGTAGGATGAATGTATTTATATGGAATACTTGAAAGTATGCATGCCATGGAATTATATAAAAGGGATTTGATATCCGAATATGTTGGCATATATGAAATGATGTAAAGGGCTTGAGACCCTCGATATACACCTCTGTTAATGATGTTATGCTAAATTCAGTGTCGAGGTTTTGTATGTGAATAACATGGACGAGATGCTATGCTAAATTCAGTATCGATGTCTTGTATGCAATAACATGAACGTGATGCTATGCTAAATTCAGTATCACGGTCTTATATGATAATAACCTGGACGAGATGCTATGCTAAATTCAGTATCGAAGTCTTATATGATAATAACACGGACGAGATGCTATGCTAAATTCAGTATCAAAGTCTTGTGTGATAAGAACCTGGACGAACCAACGCAATGTGTCCACACCAAACAGTCGCGGGTTTGTACCTATGTCGCCGGCCTTCGAGTGGCTCCGAAGTGCGCGGGCCTCTGATGATGTTGCCATGCTAAATTCGGGACATCGAGGTGTTTGGAAGTAGATAATGTCGGGGCATTGGTTGGTGGAAATGGGTCGCGCCCATTGTTTCCGAAGATAATAATAAACCGGTTTAACATGCTATTTATATTGTTAGTGTAATCTTGAATGCCTCGCATGTCTTAATATACTCTACGTGCATGATATTATTTGTACAACTCACTAGGCTCCTTTAGCCTAACACTTGTTTGGTGTCGATGTGTCTCTCAGGTACTAGGGACGCCGCTCCCAAGTAGGCTTCGGGAGTAGAGTGAGCATTGGGGGACGTGGAGAGACCGATCTTCTTGACCGTGAGATTGACCATAGATCAATAACCCTTTTGTAGTCTTTTCCTAATAGGATTTAGACTAATTGGTTATTGTACTTCTTTATTCGATTACAAACATTGTAATATTATACACTACATATACCCCTGTTTTTTGGATGAGCTCACGCCTTGGCGTACATTGTATACCACCTTTCGTTCAAATGAAAGTTTTTGTTGACTCCAAATTTTGGGGTGTTACAGTCGGGTTATTCGGGTTTGGTCGGGTTTGCACACCAATTATCAGTTTCACAATAAACTTTCTGTAATACCAAGAATTCATATGGTATCAGAGCAAGGCTCAAATACCTCCTCACAAAACTCATCTCGTTCATCATCTCCTTTGCACCATTCCTCACCTAAAACAATGTCTTCTGATTCATCTCTTCTACTCAACCCTTCGATGAAAGATTTGACAGTGGTCACCTTGCCGGCTACCCTAAAGCTTACCACATCGAATTACCTAGCGTGGAAAACACAGGTTGAAGCACTCCTCTATGGATTGGATTTGTTCAAATTCATAAATGGATCTCATCCAGCCCCTAAGCCAACTACCGCTGCAGATGGTTCCGAAACTCCGCATAAGGACTATCTTCCATGGTTTAGGCAAGATAGACTACTCTTTGGAGCGCTTGTGGGCAGCCTTAACCCTCAGATTGTGCCTCTTATCACTGGGGCAGCCTCATCGCATGAAGCCTGGCAAATCCTTGCTAAAACTTATGCCTCCCCAAGCCGAGGACACATAAAACAACTGAAGCATCGATTGAAGCAGACAACTAAAACTCCTACTCAGTCCATAACTGAGTACATGCAACAAATTAAAACAATTACCGATGAACTCGCAAGCCTTGGAAAGAAAATGGACGATGAAGACGTCATTGATGCTATCCTGACTGGTCTTGATCAATCCACTTACAAGCCAATTCTGGACGCTATTCACGCACGAGACACTTTGATCTCATTCAATGAGCTACATGAAAAATTAATTAATCATGAGCTCTCTATTGCTCAACAGATTACTGTACCGTCTCTTCATCAACCGGCATCCGTTTTCCATCTTCAGCAATCCAACCGTGGTGGACCAGGAAATAAACAGTGGACACAGAAGTCACATACTGCATCAACCGGGAACAACCACATCCATCATCGGCAGTCCATCATCGCTCGTTTCTTTTCATTCCAATACTACTCATGATCATTGTAATGCTTGCCATGTTAATAAAAGTCATAAATTACCGTTTTTTGAATCATCTCTTGCATCTAAAGCTCCACTTGATTTACTATTTTCTGATGTTTGGTGTTCTCTAGTTACCTCATATGATAACTACAAGTATTATATCATTTTTGTTGATCATTATACAAAATATATTTGGCTTTTTCCTCTCAAAAACAAATCGGACTCACTTGCCACATTTATATGTTTTCAACGACTTGTTGAAAATTACTTTAATCGGAAAATCAAACAAGTCTTCTCTGATAATGGGGGAGAATACATTAAACTCTCCTCTCATTTTTCTTCGTGTGGCATTTCTCATCTTACTTCACCGCCACATACACCCGAACATAACGGATATCCCGAGCATAGACATCGACATATCGTTGAAACTGGATTGGCACTTCTTTCTCATGCCACATTACCGGTCACTTTTTGGCCGTTTGCCTTTACCACGGCGGCGTATCTTATTAATCGTCTTCCAACTCCAACACTAAATAACTCTTCACCTTTTCTTAGCTTATTTAACAAACAACCAAATTATCACAAACTTCGTAGCTTCGGATGTTTGTGTTACCCTTGGCTACGCCCATATTCACCTCATAAACTTCATCAAAGATCACGTCCTTGTATATTTGTTGGCTATTCTCCCACTCAAAGTGCTTACTATGCGATTGACCCAACTACTTATAAACCTTTCACCTCCCGTCATGTTGTTTTTGTTGAAAATATCTTTCCTTTTCAACAATTAACTTCTTCTGCCATTTCTAATACTATTAAGAGTTAATTACATTTTTGGTCCCTGTGGTTTGATGATTTTAACACTCTGAGTCCATTTTTAAAATAATTATGGATTTGGTACCTGTGGTTTACACTTTATAACGCTCTGGGTCCATGATTTCTAACTTCGTTAAAAAATTCTGTTAAATAAATCAACTAGAAGGGTATTTTGGTCTTTTAATTAAAAACTATTTATAAACACACTTTTACCATATTCCTCCACTTCTACAAAACCCTAATCCACCACACCCACTTCCACTTCCACACACCATCAGCCACACCCACCCTCCACCGCTGCCAACCACCACCACCACCATGATCGCCGACCTCCACACCTCCACCATCTCCGTTCTCCACTACCACCAGACCCGCCGCACCATCGCCGGCCTCCACTACTGCCAACCACCACCACCACGATTGTCGACCTCCACTCAGCCTCCACCACCACCAGATCCGCCTCCACCATCTCCGGCCTCCACCACTACCAAACCCGCCTCCACACTCGCCGGCCTCCACCACCACTAGATCGGCCTCCAACGTCGCCGACCTCCACCAGATCGGCCTCCACGGTCGCCGACCTCCACCAGATCGGCCTCCACCGTCGCCGACCTCCACCAGATCGGCCTCCACCGTCGCCGACCACCACCAGATCGGCCTCCACCGTCGCCGACCACCACCAGATCGGCCTCCACCATTGCAGTTCTCCGCCACCACCACCATCTAGCGTCCCATCCCTTCCATAAATCATTTGCTCAACTCCAAATCTAAATGGATGTGCTTCTGATTCTTGAATATTTGTTTTCTTAAGGTATTTCTTGTTTTTGTATTTAGATTTAGGTTTTTTTCTTGTTTTTGTATTTAGATTAGGATTTTTTTTTGTACTGTATTTTTAAATAATTTTTTTTTTGTTTCTTAATGATAATATGTTTTTTAATCTGACTTTTTAAGGATGAATTTTCTTAACTTAGTTTAACGGATGAATGTGTTGCTCACTTAATGTTGGGGTTTTTCATACATGATTTGAGATTGTTTATTAAAAATGGTGGTGGTGGTTGGTGGTGGTGGTGGTGGTGGTGGGTGGTGGTGGATAGTGGTGGTGGTGATAATGGTGGTAGCCTGGTAGGTGGTGGTGGATGGTAGGTGGTGATTGATGGTGGATGGTATTCATCAAACCCAAGAAAAAAATTAATGAAAAATAAAGAAACTATTAGAAGACCAAAATACCCTTATACTAACTCTAGTTAACAGTGGAATTTAACGGAGTTAGATTTTATGGATCCAGAGCGTTATAAAATGTAAACCACAGGTACCAAATCCATAATTATTTTAAAAATGGACCCAGAGTGTTAAAATCACCAAACCACAAGGACCAAAAATGTAATTAACTCTACTATTAATTATGATGAGTGGATTCCATTCTCCATCCATCTTACTTCCTCCCCACCCACTTCTTCTACAACTCCAACCACAACCTCCCATACACCTGATTCCTCCACTCCTTCCTCTACTTTACCTACTGATCAACCAAATCCCCTCACATCTACCCTACCTAACCCCACCCCAACTCCATCACCTCCAACCATACATAATACTAGACGCAACCCCAAACCCAATTCTAAATATCATAATTCTGATTTTAAACTCTACACCACTACCACCTCCTCCTTTATCGAACCCCCAACTATTACTCATGCCCTCAAACACCCCTCCTGGCGTCATGCTATGCAACTTGAATTTGATGCTTTAAAAAACAACAACACCTGGACTCTTGTTCCGTCGTCACATGCTCTTAATCTTGTAGGCTCAAAATGGGTGTATCGAATTAAATATTATCCGGATGGATCCATAGATCGTTTAAAACGTCGTCTTGTGGCGAAAGGCTTCACCCAACGACCTGGCATTGATTACCTTGAAACCTTTAGCCCGGTTCTCAAACCGGCCACTCTACGTCTCATCCTCACTCTAGCCGTTTCACAAGGTTGGGTTCTTCATCAATTAGATATAAATAATGCTTTTCTTCAAGGCATTCTTAATGAGGATGTTTTTATATCTCAACCTCCTGGCTTTGGTGATCCGGCTTTTCCGACCCATGTCTGTAAATTAAATAAAGCAATCTACGGGCTCAAACAAGCCTCTCGCGCATGGTATGATGAACTAAAATCCTACCTTGTTTCTCATGGTTTTAAACCAACCATATCTGATTCTTCTCTTTTTACCCTAACCGTTGGTTCCTCCCCTCTCTACATCCTGGTATATGTTGATGATATTATCATCACCGGACCTTCTGCTTCTTTGGTCACTCGTTTTATCAAACTTTTGTCAAACAAAGTCTCCTTAAAAGACCTAGGCTCTCTATCTTATTTTCTTGGTGTTGAAGTCCTTCCTCATCCACACGGGCTTCTCCTTTCCCAAAAGAAATACATTTCTGACATCATAAACAAAGCCAATATGAGTGACTGCAGGCCAATCACCACTCCCGTTACTTGCTCTGAAACTTTCACGTTACATGGTGCTCCCACCTATCCTTCTCCAACCGACTACAGGTCCATTGTTGGTGCTTTGCAATACTTATCTATGACACTTCCAGACATTGCCTTCACTGTCAATAAGTTGTCCCAATTTATGCATGCTCCTACTCACCAACATTGGACAACTTTAAAACAGTTGCTAAGGTATTTACAGGGTACACTATCTAAAGGTCTATTGCTGCGAAAGAACTCTCCTCTTCATTTACATGCCTTCACTGATGCAGACTGGGCAGGCGATAAAGATAATTATCGTAGCACAACTGGTTATGTTGTTTTTCTTGGGTCTAACCCTATTGCTTGGAGCTCCAAACGTCAAACTACTTTAGCCCATAGCTCCACCGAGGCCGAGTTTAGAGCAGTAGCCTCTACCACTACTGAAGTCCAATGGCTCACCAATCTTTTATCTGAGTTAAATTTCAAATTACCTCTGATTCCTGTCATCTACTGCGATAATTTAAGTGCCACTACATATTCTGCAAATCCGGTTTTTCATTCCCGAATGAAGCATCTAGCATTGGATTTCCATTTTGTTCGTGAAAAAGTTCAAAATGGATCTCTACGAGTAACACATATATCGGGTGATGATCAACTAGCCGACGTTCTTACTAAGCCATTACTACGACCACGTTTTCAACTTCTGGTTTCCAAGATTGGTCTCGCAAATAGCTCGTCCATCTTGCGGGGGAATGTAAAGTGATATACCTGCCTTCTATATTGTTGTACATTTATTCTAATTTCAATCATATCTTCCGTTAGCTTAATTGTAGGAATTATTTTGGTAACCTTATTGTTAGCTACAGAATTTTTGGTTACCTTTTTTATCTCCTGATTTTCCTCCTTGTAATTGTATATGTGTACGTCTTGTGTTTGTAATTGAATTATCAGTTTCACAATAAACTTTCTGTAATACCAAGAATTCATAGTATGTATTAAGGTTTGACTAATATTCTACTAATCAATTAACCAAAGCAATTGAACTTAATATATCTCACTTGAAACTAATGTCTAAGAAAGGTTAAGTGTGATTGTGTGTAGACCTTACGTCAACCACCACCACTACAACAAACATTGAGTACTTTATATGACGCTTGAAATAAAACGTCCTAATAGAGTGTTTTTTTGGACACTAGTTTATAGCATGAAACACAAAAATGTTCTACATAAAAGTGATACAAAAAGTTTTGGGACGTTTTTGCGAGTTGCAGATGGTATTTACAAAGAGGAAACGTATCGTTACCTAACGATATAAAATCATCTCATAAAATACCGTAATTATCTACAAAATTACACCAATTACATTGAATAACTTTTAAATTCTATCACATAGTAACACTGTATATACCACCCCATCAATGGTAAGATATAAGACTTTTTAAAATAAGAAGAGTAAAGGAAACAAATGAGAGAGAGAAGGAGAGAAACAACGAATGCTTATACCTCTTATTTCTCAACTATGAAGGGGAAATTAATATGAAAATGGGATTTCTATTTTGTCTCTCTATAGTGGTTCAAATGACTCTCTATAGTGGCCCTCTTTTCACAACTTATATCATACTATCTATGACTCATCTTGTTATTAATACACTTATTTCTTACTGGGTAAAACACTTACTTTGTAAGAGATTCACCATCAACTATTTTATCGTATAACATCTTTAACCCAAAAAATAGATTGTTGGTAAGCATTTTAAATTCAGTAAAAGCTTATTGTGGTAGGAGTCTCGATCATTGGCTCTTTGCCTTGTCTCTTAACGGGTTAACGGGTAACCTATGTTCAATCAACAACGTAAATAACACTGTTAAGCCTTTTAGTAAAGTTCCCCTTCACTACTAGAAGAAGGGGCATCAGCGACGACCATCAATAACGGATTTATTCTGTCGCTATGAATAGCGACGGATAGGCCACAACCGACGGAAAGCAACAGATATGATTAGCTTCCTATTACCCTTTTCTATACAGATTAGTAGTTGATTGAAGAATGTTTACAAAAAACACCACCTTAAGAGTCTGATATGAAGGTAAGGACATCATATATTCATATATAGTGTTAATACGAATATCAATGGAAGATCATATGATGAAGAAATACCAATTTCGGGATCTTCCATACAGTCGTACAATCCAGTGTGCCAAAGTTGAGGATATATATATTGGCGCACCGGTGGTGGTGGTGGTGGTGGTGGTGGAGGTGGTATTGTTATTGGTGGATGTGGAGGTGCTTGCACTCCAATGTTGTTATGTATATGAACAACAACATTCGGTTGCGGCATGGGCATCGCGTAACCCTGCTGTGGCAGTTCTTGCTCATGCTGCTCATATGCCTCATGTAGCTGTGGCGGTGCTCGCTGACGCTGCTCATATGCCGCATCTAGCGGTGTCCGTGCCGCGGGTGGTGGATGATCATTAATAATAGGATCAGGTTGTACCATTGTTGTATATATACCATATATGAAAGAAAAGAGTCCTTAATTGATCAGATTAATTATGTTTAGCACCAGATGTATATATAAATGTAATAATTAGTCAACGTCGATATATATATATATATATGTGTGTGTGTGTGTAAATACATTCGAAAAGTTACAATGGCCGGCAAAGATGATAAAGGACACAAGAAATAGATTAGATTATTGTGATTAACGCTACTAAGTAATTGTCGTACTTCTTTGGAATGCTTACAGGTTGTGAGGATTTATTATTAGAGATATATAGGAAAAAAAATATGTAATACAGAGCGTTGTAAACAATAAAATGTAGATAAGCTCTTGTAATAAGTGTATATTAAGACACTTTTAATACAAAACATTATATGATCGATGAAACCTTTATATAAGATGTGTTTGAAAACAGGCGCGGAGCCAGAAAAAACATCGAGGGTCGTCCTATATAAAACAAGAAAAAACGAAAACACACACACACACATATATATATGATGGATGATTAACTAAGAACCATAAACAAAAGTTACAGACTCGTAAAGACGATATAAATTTTTTGTTTTTCCATGAGTTTTTAATTAAGGATTATACATGAAAAGTTTTGTGCGTGCTTGGCGAGGGTGATGGCCATGCCGAAGCTCTTTGCCGTGTTCGCCTTTGCTCTTCAAAAAAAAAAGGATTATACATGAAAAAGTTTTACATGGTGAAATAAATACATGTGAAATTATCACATTTATGAACGTGAAACAATATATTTCTTAAATCTTAGCCTTTGGTAATAAAATACAATGTAAAATAAATACTTTTGGTCGGTTCTCATAGTTTATAATTGTGGGCTCTCATTTGATTTGTCATATATATGTATATAGAGAGACTTGGGATTATGTGAGACCAAACCGTTTTCATGAGACCTGTGAGACTACAATTTTTCACTTAAAGCATGATAAGAGGTTACGGTGTTATAAATGCTTACCATCAATTTATTTTAATGGCCAAAAATATTACCAAAGTAAGTGAGACTAGGGGACTAATCTTGCCGGTAATCTGTGCTTATCGGGCAAAGTTTGGTTATCAAACAGTCAGCTGGTATTGATTTTTTTGTATATACATGAGATTCAAAATAATCAATCAAGAGAAAGGAAATTTTGAAAAGGTGAAAGTAAACAATGATCATACCAAATTTGATGGTAGGATGAGCATTGGGACCGCAAAAACCGGTCTGAATTGGAACCGAATCGGCACCATCATCGGCACCATCATCGGCACCGGCACTGGAACTGATATTATCTATAAGTTCTCGGTCCTAAGAATCGGCTATTTCCGGTTCCGGTTCCAAACCGGGTTTGGCGCGGTTCGGGCCCAATGCTCACCCCTATTTGATGGTACAATAGCTTAAAAGAATAGTGATAAATAGCATGCGTTGATAAATTGTACATCTTGCTTCATAACATGTAATTAAGAGACTTTCAAATTTAATGCTTAAAGTCATAGTAGACAGTGCTTAAAACAAATTACACTTCAAGAGTTTTTGATAACATACTTTTAATGTAATATAGATATATAAAAATATATTATTCATTGATTGAAAACAAATTACATCGAATTAAAAAAAAAGTAGAAAAAGGGAACCATAATATTTAAATTACAAATCTTATTTGATCAACTCATTACATCATCGTTTGGTTCATCGGTGGAGTTGTGGTATACTGTTGTTGCATCTGTTGTTGTTGGTTCTTCGCCATATTTCCTTGCCACCCTGAAACCATAGAACACAAACGAATTTTATTTTAATTCTATTGTTGATTAAGCTTGTGGGAAAAAAAGTTATTTTGAAAACATTATGAGATTGCTAAATTAAAAACAAAAAATAATAATCAACATCATTTAACACCAAAATAAGAACCAATGTTTCAGATGAATACAGTTTGCTCTCAATTTAGTAATCTCAATTTAATAATTTGGCAATCGTCAATTGTTATAAAATATTAGTAAAATTGATACGCTATTGAAATACTTTCAATTTAGCCTTACAAAACCAAACAGTACGTAATTTAGGTACTAAGTTATTAAAATGTATTTTTTAAATTATATATGAATCAAATATTATGTATTTTATAATAAAAATAAGAATAAATAACTTAAATTGTTTTGAACTTTTCAAAGTCAACCAGGAATCCTTTTTTGTTTTCAAACAAGCAATTATCAACTTCACATTGATGTCAATAATTTAAGTTTCAATAGTAGGGAAAAAAGCAATTAAATAAAATTTGATAAATATAGTAAGTGTTTGCTTAAAAAAACACAATAAATTAACGTACCTATTGCAGGGTCCAAGCCATATGCTTTAAGTTCTCGGTATTCTTGACAAAGGGCACACCACTCACAGAAGCAATGTGTGGCCCAATCAGGTGCTGGAGTCTCCATCAAGCCGTAGCGGTTCCTGATCTTGGTCCGATACCCACACGACATGATGCAAGGACACCCAATAAACGCCGCAATTAGACCATATATAAGTCCGCTCGTTGCACACGCTACAAGAAAATCAAGTGAGTTCAACCAAATGCATTAATTCAAAACTGGCACGTACAAGAAAGTTTGTACACAAGCAAATTTATACCAAAAATAATGTCTAGGTTAACTTACAAGTTTGGCCGTTGTCAACGATCTCTGCAATTTGTCCGAAAGTGATGCATGGGAAACATGCCGTTATAAGAGCTGTAAATGAACAAAGATATGATCAAAACAATGAACATTGTAATATACCATTTTTTAAATCATTACAAATTATATACCATTTTTTACATCTTATAACCAAACTTAAGTGGTGTTTAGGTTGGTTATTTGAAGGTGCTTATGACTAATTTAATTTTGAGGAAACAAATATGCTATTTCTAATGTTTAGATGGGGTTTTTAGAATTTGCTTATGACTTCTCCAAGAAGATAAGTCATTTTCAAAACGGTATTCCATTTTAACTTTTCAAAAACAACATATGGAAGAATGTCTTTTTTAGTAACTTTATATAAATAAGCAAAATTTGTCAACCGGGGATTAACTCAGGACAGCACGCTTTAGCTGTTGGTAAACCTTGCCGGGGATTAGTCGGGGCAAAGCCTCGAATACCCTTCTAAAAAAATAAAAAATAATATGTAGTCTTTTTATTTTTAAAATATATAATTATATGTCTTTGAAATACAAGCGATCCTAGGCCCACAACATGCATGCCAACTTGGATTCTTACTAACTTTTGCTTGTGAAAAGAATAATTATCGTATAACTTATTAATTTATATTTTGTGGGGAAAAAAAACATATGGAAAAAGGTCTATCAAAATTGGTTGTTTTTAACACGGTGGTATACTGATAAAAGGCGCAGGGGATACATAGTAAATATCTTTTTTACTACAGGTTCAAGTTCAGGTGCTAGCATTTTGTAGTCAGATTTAGTCTTAAACGGTCGTAATTTAATTATAAACAAAGATATTTGATTTTAAAGAGAAGTGTAGATAGACGTAATTTAATTACAAACAAAGATATCTGATTTTAAATAGAAGTGTCAAAATTACCGTTTTCAGGGTCGTCAAGACAATCAAAGAGACCGTTCCTCCATCCCTGAGTCTGAGCCGGGTACTGAGTCCCGACCGCAATGCCATTCGGAGTGCCCATGTTCACCGGCGTCTGATACCCGGTTTGCGCTTGGTAGTTCACCGCCTGCGGCTGCGCATTATAAGTCGTATTATAGTTGTTGTAATTCGGCTGCGGTGGAAACGAAACCGGCTCCGCCGGCGGTGGAAAGGCGGTCGGCCCCGCCTGTTGCGCCGGTGGGTATGCGGCCGGTTGAAGAGAGCCGTTTGCCAACGGCTCTCCCAACCCAATTAGCTCCCAACCCGCCGGCTTGAAGAACTCGCGCACCCGACCCGCTGAACCCGGCGGGCTTAGCCGATGGAACCCGCTATGCACCCAACACACGGGTGCGTGTAGCCTCATAATGAGCTTTTTGTTCCACAATCAGATGATGATATATTATTTTTTTCTCTAATAATATTTATTCATTGACAATAAATGACCAGAAAATTCTAGGAACACATATTTTATCCTCTTTACCATCAAACAAATATGGACATGTTTTCCTAATATATTAATAAACCCAAGTAAACCTCTTGCTTCAAACTACACTTGCATCCTTGATCTCCAAGTTTTAACGCATGTATTGGCCGGGAGGAGGGTTCATTGCTTGTCGTTGGTTCATATTTTGATTATTTTCAATCCTCATCCATCCTACATAAGGCCAAAAATTTAACATATATAAAGAGAAAATCCTTATGAGAAGAATAACCAAATAAAAAGGCAAAAAGACAGTCAAATCACATGTGATTCACGTGACCTTGTCACGATCTAAGGTCAATATTAATAATTAACATATATATGTTTTTTCCTCATGTAATGGTGGTATTTAATGTATTGATTCACATATATTTGATTCATAATGTGAATATTTCATATGTATTATGTTCATGATGTGAAACTTTTTAACGTGTATTTTTTTTTTGTTTCACAAACACGTCAAAATGTGCACATTATAAACCCAGTAAATGTGAAACATATGTACGTTAACAAACTTTTTAGTTAGTTAGTTGTTTGTATTTTGAAAAAGAAAATTACGATTTGATTCATTGCACTTTTGATTTCTGCCAATTTTCTAAAGACAAAAGCTACAAGGAAGCCAATATTAACAAAGGTTAAGAGCAATAGAACAAGAATTTTTTAACAACCAGATCCGAAACTAGTATTTATGTTGAGGCATATCACGAACATTATGGTGACACCTTTGAGAAACCATCAAGCAGGGATACTGGCCGCTATTAGCCCCTATGTATTCCCACCCCTGTTTATACCACTACACGATTAGGTTTCTATATAAGACTAATGTTTATTGGACCAAACGATTATGCATCCTAGGTGAACTCGTCGCATACATTTATATGATATTTTTGGGTGTTTGAGGAAGTTCAAATTTTAATGTCGCATCTTCAAAACACTTATGAGAAGTCTATTAATATATTTAAAAATACTTTTACTATTCCATAAATCCAATATTGTTGTAGTAACATATATATTTATATATGAGATCGTATTTGTTACAAACCGGATAGTTTCTACAAACTATACAAACCAATCTCGACCATACATGTAGATGATCAATGGTGTGGATTAATTCAATTTCTAAATCTTCTCTCAACCACATTTGAAAACCACCTAAAAATTAGAAGATAAACAAAATCATGGTTAAGATTAGGTTTGTAGAGTTTGTACAAACTACTCGGTTTGTATTTGATACTTTCACTCTCTCTCTCTCTCTCTCTCTCTCTCTCTATATATATATATATATGTACATATAGATAGAGGGAATTTATTTTGTGAACCATAATTTTGGTGTGAACTTGTGAACTTCCCCAAAAAGACGATTATATGATGAAATTGGTTCATGAAATTGTTTAACATGATAAATTATATTGTATTTAATATATATTTAATTACTTGAACGATATTTTGGGAATCTGTTACTTTTTGAAAAAATACTATTCGTAACTGATTATATATGTGATTTACTAGTTAACCATAAAATATTTTTACAATTTGATTTTCTCTCTCTTTTTCTCAAGATAAAATATCTTATCATATATTTGATTTTCCATCTTTTAAACATAAAATATCTTAACTTTATCATTTTATCATATTCATATGATTTTGTACAAGGTTCTTGTGAAATCATATGTGATTTTCAGTATATGTGATTTTGTACAAGGTTATTGTAATATCATGTGATTTTGTACAACTTTTTTACGTGAAATCATATGTGATTTCAGTATCATACGTGATTTTATACAAAATTATTGTAAAATCATATGTGATTTCAGTATGATATGTGATTTTGTACAAGGTTATTGTAAAATAATATCTGATTTCAGTATCATATATGATTTTCTACAAGGTTCTTGTAAAATCATATGTGATTTCAGTATCATATGTTATTTCAATATCATATATATGTGATCATATGTGATTTTAGTATCATATGTGATCTTATAACTGTATAATGCAATCACACCTAATTTACAACATCACATGTGATCACATATATATAAATTCATATGTGATTTTTAAATGCAATCACACATAATTTTGTATCAATTATTAATGTGAAACCATATATTACTTGAAATTGATGTGAAATCATATGTGATTTTACAAGTGATCTCATAACCTTATAATGCAATCACACCTAATTTACAACATCACATGTGATCACATATATGTAAATTCATATGTGATTTTCAAATGCAACCACACATGATTTTGTATCAATTATTAATGTGAAATCATATATTAATTGACCCAAACTACTATATATTACTACCCCAAATTGCCATACATGATAAATAAATGCCCCTAGGTAGAAAGGGGGTATAAAATACCCTTAATTACCAATATGCCATTCAATATAATATGTATATATTTAGCTAAAACTAGTGGTTAGAATGTGGTTCCTTTGTTGCTACAAAGAGATATGGTTCTTGTAGGAATTAATCTGTCTCTATGTATATGGATAAAAGAAAATGTTTTTGTTTTGTATGAAAGTTGTGTTTACCGCAAGAAACTAAAAACCTAGCTAGAGGACTAATTAGTTCAAGAGAGTTACCCGCAGAAGGATTGATGCCTCTATGATTAAGCTCCCTGTATTCTTGACAAAGTGCACAACACTCGCAACACAAGTGAGTTATGCAGTCAGAATAAGGATCTTCAATCAGTCCGAAACGGCCTCTTAGTTTAGTTCGATATGTGCATGAAATAATGCATGGCATTCCGATAACCAAAGCGACTAATGTATAAATACATCCACTTTGCTCACATGCTACATGAAATGTAAAAAGGGTTTATCACATAAGTATACATCATATATATGAGAAACTACAAAATTTTGAAAACCGTGAAAAGTGGTAGTGTTGTATCTTGTGTTTAAGACTATAATTTAATGCATTAATTAACATATATTTAGTTCATAATATAATTTTTCTTATACGTGTTTGTAGAACAAAAAATACATATATAAAAAATTCATATTATTAAAGAAATCTGGTGTAAAAACATTTAATTAGTTCCAACTTCTATTTTGTGAGACTTCCTTTCAAGAAGTTTATTTTGACGAACGTATTATGTATGTTATTGATGTAATCAACGACCGTGCTATGATTTTTATGCAATATAAAAAACATGCTATAACTTCTTGAAAGCAAAACCCATTTGTAATCTTTTAAACAACAAATCATTTTTTCTTACGACAGAATACACAAACCTAACTAACTAATTCTTAAATTTACACCACTGTTAACGGAGGGACTCGAACCCACAACCACAATTGAAGGGAACACCTTATAAACACTCCAAATGTCGTTGGGCTACAAGCCTCTTGGTAATAAATCATTTTTATAAAGAGAAATTTATTTAACTTGAGCTTTTTAAAGAATATTTTAATTTGTAACATAAAAATAGAATTTTTAAAAAGAAATTCTTCAAAAACAGAACAGTATACGCTTTATTACGATGCAATTTATCATTTTTCACAAAAGATATATATGTTAACAAACTTTTTAGTTTGTAAGCCAAGTACATGTGAAACATATATATATGTTAACATATACATGAAAAAGTTTTACATGGTGAAATAAATACATGTGAAATTATCACATTTATGAACGTGAAACAATATATATCTTAAATCTTAGCCTTTGGTAATAAAATACAATGTAAAATAAATACTTTCGGTCGGTTCTCATAGTTTATAATTATGGGCTCTCATTTGATTTGTCATATATATGTATATGAGACTTGGGATTATGTGAGACCAAACCGTTTTCGTGAGACCTGTGAGACAACAATTTTTCACTTAAAGCATGATAAGAGGTTACGGTGTTATAAATGCTTACCATCAATTTATTTTAATGGCCAAAAATATTACCAAAGTAAGTGAGACTAGGGGACTAGTCTTGCCGGTAATCTGCGCTTATCGGGCAAAGTTTGGTTATCAAACAGTCTACTGGTATTGATTTTTTTGTATATAGGATTCAAAATAATCAGTCAAGAGAAAGGAAATTTTGAAAAGGTGAAAGTAAACAATGATCATACCAAATTTGATGGTAGGATGAGCATTGGGTCCGCAAAAACCGGTCTGAATCGGAACCGAATCGGCACACCATCATCGGCACCGGCACTGGAACTGATATTATCTATAAGTTCTCGGTCCTAAGAATCGGCTATTTCCGGTTCCGGTTCCAAACCGGGTTTGGCGCGGTTCGGGCCCAATGCTCACCCCTATTTGATGGTACAATAGCTTAGGCCATCCACTGTCGACCCACTGCAACCCAATGGTTTAAACTGCCACATCAGCGCCACATCAGTTTTCCACTATATTACCTAAAACTACCCAATTCATCCACTGTCGACCCAATACCCAACTCAATCTTATACACACTTTAAAATAAAAAAAAAAAAACAAAAAAAAGAAAGAGGAGAGAGATAGAGAGAAAGAAGAGAGAGAAAGTGGGTAGGGGGTGGGGGTGGGGGAGGTTTGGCGTCGGCTTGGTGAAACCGACCCTCCCTTACCCGATGGAAGGTGCAGCGGTGTTAAGCATTTTAGCCGACGGCTTAATTGAAACCGAGAGCTACCCGAAGCTCCATAGTGCATGGCCTTAAAAGAATAGTGATAAATAGCATGCATGCATTGAGATATTGTACATCTTGCTTTATAACATGTAATTAAGAGACTTTCACATTTAATGCTTAAAGTCATAGTAGACAGTGCTTAAAACATTACACTTCAAGAGTTTTTGATAACATACTTTTAATGTAATATAGATATATAAAAATATATTATTCATTGATTGAAAACAAATTACATCAAATTAAGAAAAAGTAGAAAAAGAAACCATAATATTTAAATTACAAATCGTATTTGATCAACCCATTACATCATCGTTTGGTTCATCGGTGGAGTTGTGGTATACTGTTGTTGCATCTGTTGTTGTTGGTTCTTCGCCATATTTCCTTGCCACCCTGAAACCATAGAACACAAATGGATTTTATTTTAATTCTATAGCTGATTAAGGTTATGGAAAAAGAAAAAAAAAAAGAGTTATTTTGAAAACATTATGAGATTGCTAAATTAAAAGCAAAAAATAATAATAAACAACATTTAACGCCAAAATGAGAACCAAATTTTCCGATAAATACAGTTTGCTCTCAATTTAATAATTTGGCAATCGTCAACTGTTATAAAATATTAGTAAAATTGATACGCTATTGAAATACTTTCAAGTTAGCCTTACAAAACCAAGCAGTGCATAATTTAGGTACTAAGTTATTAAAATTTATTGTTTAAATTATATATGAATCAAATATTATGTATTTTTATAATAAAAAATAAGAATAAATAACTTAAATTGTTTTGAACTTTTCAAAGTCAACCAGGAATCCTTTTTTGTTTTCAAACAAGCAATTATCAACTTCAGATTGATGTCAATTATTCAAGTTCCAATAGTAGGGAAAAAAGCAATTAAATAAAAATTTGATAAATATAGTAAGCATTTGCCTAAAAACACAATAAATTAACAACGTACCTATTGCAGGGTCCAAGCCGTATGCTTTAAGTTCTCGGTATTCTTGACAAAGGGCACACCACTCGCAAAAGCAATGTGTGGCCCAGTCAGGTGCCGGAGTCTCCATCAAGCCGTAGCGGTTCCTGATCTTGGTCCGATACCCACACGACATGATACAAGGACACCCAATAAATGCCGCAATTAGACCATATATTAGTCCGCTCGTTGCACACGCTACAAGAAAATCATGTGAATTCAACCAAATGCGTTAACGATTACTGGTACAAGAAAGTTGATACACAAGCAAAATTATACGAAAAATATTTTCTAGGTTAACTTACAAGTTTGGCCGTTGTCAACGATCTCTGCAATTTGTCCGAAAGTGATGCATGGGAAACATGCCGTTATAAGAGCTGTAAACAAAGATATGATCAAAACAATGAACATTGTAATATACCATTTTTACATCTTATAACCAAACTCAAGTAGTGTTCGGGTTGGTTATTTGAAGGTGCTTATGACTTATTTAATTTTGAGGAAACAAATAAGCTATTTCTAGTGTTTAGAGGGGGTTTTTTAGAATTTGGTTATGACTTCTCCAAGGAGATAAGTCATTTTCAAAACGGTATTCCATTTTAACTTTTCAAAAACAACATATGGAATAATGTCTTTTTTAGTAACTTTATATAAATAAGCAAAATTTATCAAACATTAAAAAACAATTTATCAGCTTATTGTTTTTTCGTATAACAATACACAAACCAATACATTTTTTATAAAACTTATTTTTATACCACATAAATTATAAAACACCTTTACGGATGAGCATAGATTGTTTAAAATAAACAATCCCAAACGCCTCTTATATAAATCAATTCAGAAATTCTAAAGAAATAATATGTAGTCTTTTTATTTTTAAAATATATAATTATATATGTTTTTGAAAATACAAGCGATCCTAGGCCCACAACATGCCAACTTGGATTCTTACTAACTTTTGCTTGTGAAAAGAATAATTATTGTATAACTTATTAAATTTATATTTTGTGAAAAAAAAAACATATGGAAAAAAGTCTGTCAAAATTGGTTTGTTCTAACGGTAAGGCTGGTGGTATACTAGCAAAAGCCGCAGGGATGCACAGTAAATATCCTTTCTACTATAGGTTCAAATTCATGTGCTAGCATTTTGTGGTCAGACTTAGTCTCAAACGGTCGTAATTTAATTACAAACAAAGAAATCTGATTTTAAAGAGAAGAGTCAAAATTACCGTTTTCAGGATCGTCAAGACAATCGAAGAGCCCGTTCCTCCATCCCTGAGTCTGAGCCGGGTACTGAGTCCCGACCGCAATGCCATTCGGAGTGCCCATGTTCACCGGCGTCTGATACCCGGTCTGCGCTTGGTAGTTCACCGCCTGCGGCTGCGCATTATAAGTCGTATTATAGTTGTTGTAATTCGGCTGCGGTGGAAACGAAACCGGCTCCGGCTGCGGTGGAAACGCGGTCGGCCCCGCCTGTTGCGCCGGTGGGTATGCGGCCGGTTGCGGCTGCTGCGGTGGTGGGTACGTTGCGGGTTTCTCCGGCGGGTAACTTTCAGGCGGTGGCATATTTTGCGGTATATTTTCGGGCGATTGAGGTACGAAGGAGCGAGTGGTGGATTCCGGTGGCGGTGGTGGTGGCGGTGATAGTGGGTTGTCATGGTGGTTTGGGTAGCCTGGTGGTGGTGGTGTTTGATCGGAGGATGGAGGAGGTGGGTTGGAGTCTAGACGGCCCATTTTCACTGGAAATTATTTGCCAGCAAAGAAAGGTTGTATTTTAGTTTTGGTGTACCACAAGAAAAGCAAGAAGTGAGAATATGGTTTTATAGGAAGTTAAAGTATAGACGTGAATGTGAGTGTGTTTCATGGGAAACTAACGTGTAATAAGTCGACCCTCCAACCTTTTTTTTTAAGGGTTGACTAGCAAACTCTTATTTTGTTGGTATATTCCAAGTGGGATTTTATTCAATATTTTTTAGTACATCAATATTCAAGCCTTGTGAGCTCTCTTCATTTTTGTGCCACAAATCAGTTTTTCAATAAACCCATAAGAAGTTTTATGGAGTTTTTTCTGTTAGTACCCGAACCTACCAAACCAAATACTAAATACATATTTTTTTAATAAAAGAGAGAGAGAGAGAGAGAGAGAGAGAGAGAGAGTAGAGTGTAGAGAGACATAGAGAGAATGGATAAGAGAGAGAGAGAGAGAGACGGCTCGTCGGTGTGGCTACACCGCTCAAAACGCCGCTTGCGCAGCCTGCTGGAGGCGTACCAATAGCCCACCAGTCCGCTGAAGCTGCTGGCTATGAGCCCGCCCAGCCCCATGTGTCGTTACGCATGTCTTAGGCTATGCGAAGCAGAATCCTCCCAACCCTCCCAAAATAGTCTCAAACCCACTGCCACATCAACGCCACATCAGCGTAACATCAATTTTTCCATAAGCCCACTGGAGCCTTCTCAATATGATAAGAAAAGAATGTGAGAGAAGAGAGAGCGGTAGACAATGTGGTGACACCGCCCCAAGCCGCAATCTGCCAGCCCCCGACAAGCGTACAGGGGCCCGCCCAACCCTGGCAGCTCGTCGGGATGAAGCCTGCCCAGCCTACTCACTTGATACGATAGTCTTATAAGTTGATATTTTGATTTTGGATTTGGATTTGGAATTAGAACGAGTAGCATAACATACTTTTTTTTCTTTTTTTTTCATGGCCTCGATTGTAATAAATTTGGGTAAGATTCTTTGTTCTTGTCCTCTTCATATGGTAAGGTAATAAGACATCGTAGGCACTTACCCGGATAAGCGTTCAATAAACGGTTCATCCTCTTAATAAAAGTATTACAATAAATTTATTAAACATTTTTTTAAAGTGCTTAGCGTCCGGTGGAAAGCGTTTGTTGATGATGGTTAAAAATGATCAACGGTTTAAAAGCATTTCTCACATTTTCACTAAAAATAACATCTCACTTGATCTCAAGTCTATATATATACACACACATATATAGGCGAATTATATGAGAAATTAAGTTCACTTGAGAAACATGTGAGAAGTGAATCTGAACCCTTAATCACTTTAATTTGATCTCAAAGCCACTCACGAATCATGTTTGATACGAGAATTGATCTGATGTATCTCGATTCATCTTATCTCGATTCATTTTATCCCAACAATTGATAACCAATTCTTACACTTATTATGGTAGCCCAACTTCCCACAAAAACAAACCCGATACATATGCTAGGAAAACGATCTTGTTATGTTTCGTTATTTGAAAGATAAACTTCAATTAAGATACGTAGGAAGCAAAGTCAACCTTGAGAACGGAACATCCTCAAAACATGCGGAAGCGAAAGAGAAAACAGAAAGAAGGATAAGAACCTAAAAATAAATTAATTTATTAATAAAATCCAATATTTGTTTTATTTGAAATGCATATGCATATTGCTACCAATTTCTTTTACCGAATTATTCATATATATATATATACATATATACATATATATACTAGATTATACCTGCGCCAGATGGAGTGTAAAATTTCTCGAATTTGAGATTGAAAATTAGAAAGAATAATTTTGGTTCATTTTCAATTTATTCTACATTACACAATGCTAAATTGCTAACTTTATGATTTTTTGTGCTTTTAAATTGCATATCGAATGTACAAAATTGAAGGTAAAAAAAATTCAATAATTAATTTATTTTGAAAGTGTTGATGATAGAACTATACTGGTATAATTTATAAGAAAATAATAGACGTCTTTTATTTAATCCATTATTATGTATTTTTAGTATGATATGGATGTAAAATGAAAAATTTTAAAAATAAGAAATGTGAAACATATTACTTTTTCATATTAATACTAGTTTTGATCCCGTGTAATACACTGGATAATTTAAAATAATTAATTCATAACAGAAAACTAATATTACAAATATAATTTGTTTAGTTTAAATTATTTACTATAATTTAATTTAAGTTTAATAGTATTATATCCATTAATTAATATATTTTGAAAATATTGACAGTAGAATTATATTGATACAATTTATAAAGAAAATGTCTTTTAGTTAATTTTTGATTTTGTATTTTTAATATGATAAGAGTGTAAAATGAAAACCTAGAAAAATGTGAAACATGTTACTTCTTATATATTCTTAATAATTAATAATAAGATTAAATAAAAAAATATTCATTAATGGGTCCATTTCGAAGATATTTAGGAGAGGATTATAATGGTATAAATCATAAAAAAAGAATTAATAGGTTGGAGTTTAATATTTTGAAGGATAAAGTTTAATAATTTTAAAATAAAATAGTTGAATTAATAAGTTGGAGTTTATTATTTAATAGGATAATGTAACATCCCATTTTCCGAAAACATGCATTTAACAAAAAGTAACCATAATTCTCAAATCAAGCGGAAGCTCGTCCAATTTACATTCAAAACCAAACAAGTTTGAAACTTTAACCCATAGACCATCTCGAATCTTAACGATAAAAGTTTACGAAAATTAATAGTAGTCTAGTTTTAAAAAGAAAACATAAAAGAGTCCATAATCAGAGCAATACGTGTCCCCTCCACTATCTTGACTGAACTACGAACCCGGAGCCTCAAACGGTGGCCTTCTCCTTTCCCTTACGGGAAGTACCTGCCACTAAAAGATTAAACAACAACGGGTAAGCATAAAGCTTAGTGAGCACACACATAACTACTTACTATCATGTTTACACAATCATTTCATATAGCAATCATAAACATGCAAATCTCCAACCTTCCTTACAGTACAATACCATAAAGGAAGACAAATGACACTGGTACCAGGCCTCTCCAAATTCCCTAGGGGTATTACTATCGCCATAGGTACTCTCCAAACGTCCCCGAAGGAACACATAACACGATTACACATGCAAACATAACCATGCACACATAACATTAAGAGTTAAGTGAGGTACTCACCTGACAAGTTGATTAGCGAGCTCTCCTATCTAGCACGACAATCACTTCGTGTCACCTATCCATAGCACATACACATATACATCAAATAATACCCAAAACGGGTCCTTAAACTAACACCCGACTCTCCAACGTGAAATGGCCAAGCTATCCTCGACCAAATTCCACGAAACTTCACATAACGTCTAGTTACATGAGCCCTTAGGGGTACATAAGCTAAGGAACCCCAAACGAAGCCATTTCGGAAAACTCGAAAATCACTCCAGTGGTATCGGCGGGTTACCCCGCGGGTTACTACCCGCGGCTTACCCGCGGACGCCCAGAAATCGATCCCAAGCCGCGGGTTGCGACTTCTGCCAAGGGTTTTCAACCCAAAACCTCCAAATCGACCAATATCATCCAATTACAACAATATACAACCACTACGGACGATATCTAACACTTGCATGCGATTAATATACTCACAATCATGCCAATTGATGATCTTTTGATCACCAATCTATCATACAACTCTTAACCAACCAAGTACTACAACTATAACCTCAATTGACAACACAACTAAACAAAAACTCTTACCTTAAGTGAAATTGACGGAGTTGCTAATACAACCAACCCAGAACAAGCCTTCAATTCAACTCCTTTGCTCCCTTCTCTTCTAGTCGCCTCCTCTCTCTCTCTCTCTCTGGATACGTTCTCTGAAACTGCCAATCTCCAGGAGTTAGGGTTTCTACTCCTTTTATCTATCCTCACATCCCTTCACTTCCACAATTGACATTGGGGCCCCTCAACTCCTAAAACATAACCATAATTAACTACATAAAATGTTTAACCCAAAAACAAGAAAAGTGAAAACGGGTGTTACAGATAAAGTTTAAGAATTTTAAATTTTGATAAAGTTTAATAATTTTAAATTTTGAATCAGTGTCATGTGTCAATATATGACACATGACACATATGCTTATGATGTGGCAAATAATGACAAGTAAGCAAAATGAATATAGACTAAAAAAGTGTCTAGGTTCATGTTTTGACGGGAAAAATAGAAATTCAGCTCATCAGAGCGCGACACGTATCAGCCAGTTACTCTTTTATTATATATAGATTTAATAATATAATTAAATAAAAAATGTTCAAAATGGGACTCATTTCAAAGATATTGATGAGACGATTATAATGGTATAAATCGTAAAAAAAAACAATATAATTCTAATGCATTTTAATTTATAATATATGATATGGGATATATATATATATATATATTTATGTTATATGATAAGGGATATATATATATTATATAGAGTTATAGTGAAAGAGAATGCAGAGAAATATTATTATGTTATATAAATTTTGTATTTTTAATATTTAATATTTAAAATAAATAAATAGATATGACAATGGAAGGAATACATCCCCTTAGTTATAACAAGTCTTGAGTATGAATGGCTTTGAATCTTTGTCTTAGTTGCATACAAT
>CM058043.1:6346641-6375698 GCA_030169165.1 Centaurea solstitialis | reverse complement strand
AATGGTTTTTATAGGATGCTTAATTATACCTTATATGATTTAAGTTTATAGAAATCAAGTAAAAAATATTGTATCTAAAAGTAGTACAATAGATTTATAAAGGGTTTTTTTGGGATTTTTAACAAGTTCTTTAAGGAGCTTATTAAAAAAGAAAGTCTATTAGTGTTCTATAAGACAATTATGATAAGTACCTTACTATTAATGTGACACTTTATTTTAAAAACTACCTAAAATAACTTTAAAAACGTCCAAAAACATCATATAAACCTATTGTAACCACTTTAGGTATAAGACGTTTTTTTGTTTGGTTCCATGAACTTAATTCTTATAAAGTATTCTTTTAGGACACTTAACATTTTATCTCTCCTATGAACCTAATGATTGTCCCATAAACTTAATGATTGTTTTATAAGAGCATCTCCAACAACTTCTCCAAAATGGAGAAAATAAAGGTAAATGGAGATTTTAACTTCGATGATGCTCCAACAGCTTCCCCAAAACTTATCTTCAAAATGGAGAAAGTAGGAGAGAGATTTAGTTTTTCTTCAAATATGGAGATAACTCTAAAAATCATTACCATTTGAAACAACCAATAAAAAACCTTGAAAATAATAATTTGGAGAGAGAAACAATTTTTTATTGGATGAGTGAATTAATTTAATATTATAATTGATTTAGAAATCTCTCCAAAATGGGGAAGTTGTTGGAAATGGAAGCAATATTTTCTGGAGATTTTGACTCTTAATTCTCCATTTTGGAGAAAGTTTAGAGAAGCTCTTGGTGATTCTCTAAAGACGTTTTTTTGTTTGATTCCATAAACTTAATTCATACTTAATATTTTGAAAATGGATTCGTTGAACTTGAAAATTCACTCATTGAAATTGAAACTCCTTTTTATAAAAAACATAATTATTTAATCATATAAACTTAAGTCTCATAAAACAGTTTTAAAACACCTAGTTATTTTTAGAACCCTTTAAACCTGGCTATTGGTACTAGGAGCATAATAGACCCAAAATTTATTGTATACTTTTTACTAACACATGGTTCACTTTACTATATGATTTAGCTTGACAGGAGCATTTATCATTGTTGTCGGACTTTATTGTGTACTTTGGGGAAAGAGTAATGATAACATAATCAGATTACACGAGAGCAAAAACGATGTCGAAAAGGATGATAGATCTCTAGAGGTTGTCGCCAACGATGGTTCCATGTGTATTTCTAGCAAAAATGAATCTTGATACATATAAAAAGCCTCTTGATTTGGTTAAATATTCGGTTTAACTTTTTCTTATTGTACTCTTGAAGATGACGTGGACGGATTGTTAGTATTTTGTTACCATAAGGTTATAACAAAATTGTATTTTTAGGACGTAAAAAATGTCTAAAGTGTATGGCATGATAGATTGTTCTATATGACGTTAGCTTATAGGAATAAAAAGTTGTGCTTCTTGTGTACAAACATTACAATAAGTTTATAGAATATCTAGAATGTTTCATCGATTTTTAGGACGTAAAAAATGTCTAAGTGTATGGCATGATAGACTCTTTTTGTATGGTTCACATTTGATTTAGGCCTATATATATATATATAGAGACAAAGACAGAGAGAGAGAGGGAAAGGTTCATGCAAGAAACATAACTTTTTAAGAAAAAATGAGGACGAATCTCAGCCACTCATCCGGTCAACAAAGGGGCTTTGACCGGTCCCTCCCTTTAATAATCGCCATCATTGCCACCACCAGCAGCCACCTCTGCCCCCCACCAGACGCCACCATCGCTAACCACCTCCGCCACCACCAACAGCCACCTCCGCCATCACCGCCACCACCATATATATATATATGATTTTATTCACGTACATTATTAATCATATAAGATTTTGTTTATGAATCATATGTGATTTATTGTGAATCATATATGATTTTGTACATGTTTTTGTACGTGAATTTTCTTATGTGAATCATATATGATTTTGTACATAAAAAAGTTGGGTAAGTCGCGTATGTTATTAACCATATATGATTTTGTTCATGAATCATATGCATTTTGTGTGGCTGAGATTTGTTCTCACCTTCACAACCAAAATTGAGTTTACATTTGAAACTGACCCTGTTTGTGTATACATAGGTGGGTTCATATGAGACGCATGTCAATTTAAGAAAAAACTTTTTTTTTAAGATTTTTTTTATTATATATATACGATAGATGATGTTTGTAGATTTAACATAAGGGGCGTTTGGTTCATTTCAGGGAATGAGAATGAAAATGAAAATGGCAATGCAGGAGAATGGGAATAAAAATGAGCTTTGCATTGTTGTTGTTTGGTTAACCCACTATAATCAATGAAAAATTGCTTCATATTAAAAGAAATATGTTTTACTAACTTGAAAATACAAAAGATGTATCATTTAACATCCAAGTAGAAATAAAAATTTAATTCCCCCCAATTTGGTCAGGAATGGAAATTAATGGATCTGCAGGAATCAATCCATTATATAATATCAAACTAAATAACAGTTTTCATTATCATTCCCATTCCTAACCCCTCAGCATCCCCAACCAAATGCCACCTAAATTTGATTAAAGATTTACAAAAAAAATTATTTAAGTAAATATAATCTTTTTAATATGTTAAGGAAATCTTACATAATATTTGTAGTTTATATCTGGTAAATATAATATATGAAATTAACCCTAGTAAAAAAAATAACAAAAAGAAAAAAATACAGCCGCGGCCTCTCACTCGCCGTCGTCGGAGACCACTCTCACTCACCGTCGCCGGAGACCGCTCTCACTCGCCGTCGCCGGAGATTTCTCACTCGATTTCTGTTTTTGATTTCTTACTCAATCAATGTGGTTGCAGATCTTCCACATATTTAATTGAAACCTGTTTAATTGGTCTCCTGATGTTTGTTTGAATGCATTAATTAGCATGTTTATATCATGTTACAATAATTCATTCTTTGGATATGTGGAGAAACACATTAGGGTCCGTTCGGTCTGCCGGAATGGAATGGAATGGATTGGATTTCATGTACGGATTTGGATTTCGGAGGATTTGGAATCCTTTTGCTTGTTTGGTTTGAAAGATTTGCAAATCGATTTGAATTCCGGTGATTTATAAACAAAAAATATAAAAATTTATGAAAAATATAAAAATGTTGTAGGATAAATGTGCCATCGTCTAAAGGATGTGACGATAGAGATTAGATAGAGATAGAGATAGAGATAAATCTTCATAATTAGATTAGAACTACAATATCTTTTAGTTATCTTCATGTAATTCATCCCTATATAAAGGGTTTATGATTAATGAGAATTACAGATTCACTTTCTCTATTCAATTGTTGTTCTGTTTACTTTTTTCTTTAACACGTTATCAGCACGTATGCTTAATGAAAGTAAAGCTATGGGGTTTACGATATTGGCATCGATATTGATTTGAGGTATGTTTCTAAGCCTAACATCTAGTTGATGGCTCATTACTAGTTTTTTTTTTAATACAATAAATTTTTTTTGTGATGATCTTAAATCATAGTCATGCTATAACAACCATCGATTGTTGTTTTTGTAATGTTTCTACTTTTCTATTGACTTTGTTTTTGCTCATTGTGTCATCAATATGTATGTTAAATTTTGAGGAATATGTTATTAGTTAACATAATACATAATCTATAACATGTATATCTTGGGTCATCATAATCTTTGCTTTTGCACTATATAGGTATCATATAAATTTGCTCAACATATTCCAGAGAACTTTTTTATATGATATTGTTTTATTTTACAAGCAATATTTATGTGTTTTTAGATTATCACCTCACACATATATGCCTATGGTATGCTTAAAAATATGGATTTATTCTTCTAATTCATTATTCTAGTTCATCACCTACAATATTAGTTTTGTGTTACATAAATCAAATTGTAATCCATTATCTTAGATATCTTCAACTATATATATTTATCTTCACAGTTATAAAATAATTAAGTTATCTATACAATATAAATATATGGAAAAGATATACATAAAGATGTTTATTAAATGCATATGTTTAGCATTTTTTTCCTTAATATATGGATCGTTTATTAATGTTTAACAACATTAGGTAATTATTGATAATTCTTTTTCTTTCTATATGTATGTGCCTATAAGTATATCTTGTTTGATTAATCATTTATTATAGTATAAGGTAATTACATTTAGGTATTAATTATATGCTGCTTTAAGTTATTTAGCTATATTTGTGATTAGGCATCAGTTTTATTGAATACCTTATTTTAAAATATTTAATGTTACATAAATGTCTATCTTATAATTCAAAATATTTATGTAATTATGAGTTCCTACTCATAATTTTCAATCTCATATTTAATATTTGGAAGTTATACTTTCAATCTCATGTTTGTTTATTCAATCATGAATATATTTTAGAGTTATCTTCTCTACATAATATATAAATGTTTACTTTAATTATAAGTTTCTACTTATAATTCCATAACTTTTGAAAGTTACACTTTCAACCCCTCATATATTTTAGTTATCAAAACCTCCAAAAATACTATTAAGATATCAAAACATTAAAGTTGGCTTCATATGCCAAACGCACATCTTTTGGCCCCTTGCCAAAAACCTACAAAAATACCACCATGGTATTAATCCAATCTCACATTTTGGCCTCATGCCAAAATCAACAAAACTATTAATGTTATTAATAATCAAAGTGATTGCAAGATATCTAATGGATTTTGTCAAACGGGTGTAAATAGCCTAAGGTTTGTAGGGACTCAAGCAATCCACGTGATTCCCCTACTTACCTGGAAGTCCAAAAGTATTTTTGCGATTTACTTTTAAATATTAAAATACTAAAATGACATTTTCAACAAAAGGAACGTTTAAAAATACCAATTCTTAAATCATATAATGCCTTGATAACGGAATTTCATGAGCACCATATAGTTTGTCTTCATAAATTACAATCTCTTAGCTATTATTTATGTAAATGGTTGAAATAACCTACCCGTTATTTGATGTCCTACACTCAAAAGAACTTGAGTACAAATATGAATATCCAATGTAAAGACTCTTTGTTGGAAAGGTACACGAATATACCTAAAACCCATTAATTCCATATTGACCCTCAAAACTATCCTCATGAAATGGTACATGCAATTACCATCATGTCTTGAGACTGAATATCGGTCTTAGCTTTCACAGGGAATACATTCAACTAGACGCACCCAAAGAAATGTGGGATACCTAAAAAGTTGAATAAATAGTATTAACGAATATATACTTCCCCAATGAATCGTATATCGGAATGAAACCCGCTTACTCGATTACAAGAGGTAACTGATTTTAACAAAGAAATGTTGTATCTTCAATACATCTCAATCTTCGTGGCAAGGAACTCACAGAAGATGACATAATTCATAACATAATTCTCGTCTTTTTATATATCAGCAATCATACTAATGTACCAGTATAAGCTGAAATATAATCTTTAGACAAAATCATCAACCTACTACAAGAGATTGAGAGATATAACAATGTTCTTTCGAGAAACAAAATTACACATCTCGGGATAAAGAAAATTCCCGAGACCAAAAATGAAAGCATTAGAGGTCGAAACAACTCCAAAGGATTGTGAGTTAAAAAGAATTTCACAAATGTGACATTTGTGAACCATGTGGATGAGATCCTCAAAGGGTTAGGGTAACGGTAAGAGTCCTAAAGGATTTTTCAATACCTAGAGCAAATATACACCTATTATCTTAGGTGATAATGGACATTTTAAATTTTATGCTTACACTAAATACTAGCTTAAAACATCTCTTATGAACTAGATCATTCTTTTATGTTAATTGAATATTAGATTATTTGAAATTTTTAGTTGATGTATTAAAGTAGTTGTATTTATATGTATATACACCAAAATTTCTCACCATCGTAGATGTAAAGAAATACATCTAAACAAATACAAAACTCCAATATTCTCCGTTCCATGTAGGAATGTATCGAGGAGAATTTAAGTTTGTGGGACCTCCCACATAATCTAAAGTAATAGATTAATATTAATTTCCCCTAGAATAATACTTAGACGATGAATTGTCATATTAATAAGAACCTTGTTAAGATACTTGTATCAATTGCAAATTATACGAATGGAAATGAGTATATATACATAAACTCTAATGATATGAAAGGAATATATATTAGAGAAATTAGTGTGTCAATTAGTGGATCATCTACTTTGTTAAGTTATATTTTTGTCACCATAAAGAACTTTGGGACAATGACACATATATGTTTTGACATCATGAATACCATGGTCACGAGATAGAGATCCGTGTACTGAAAATACACAAAGACACATTATTCGATCGAAAGGCAAAATGAAAGTGCAACTGTTAACTTCAAAAGCACAAGAAGCAACATCATCATCATAATAAGCCTCATCGAATATCTAGAAGTTTTATATACCCTAGTCATTAGCTAAGACATGAATGAGACCAACCTAAAGCTAATGACGTAATACAAATTATTCCATTCTTACAACGGATACAAGGTTATATTTTTGGACATAAACAACCAGAATGCGGACCATTAAAGTACTTTATGGTTCTGGTTTCGACACGATGAACGCATGTCGTACTATTGTCCACATGAAACGTTGCATTCCTAGCACTAGTTGTATGCTTAAGGGCTCACCACCCTGATCATCTCATCAAATCTAGATGACTTAAAATGCTAGAGAATTTACATCATAAGGATTTGATGGTTATTGCATATACATATTGAGATCAATGCAAATTCTCCTATACCCCATATGTAGTTATAAAATTGTCCCATATAGTAGAAGTTGTCATCAAAAGAACGTAGATGATAGCTACATCAATGGTTATACGCACCAATATACAAACATCTACATGGGTTATGCAATATTACATGCAACTTTACTAATTTGTTTTTAGACCCACTACTAGCCAACCAATATCATGCATACCAGTTGGTAACTGGATATAAGCCTGATCTTTTACATTAATGCATGTTTGGTTGTGCAGTATATGTGCCAATTGCGCCCCACCAGCGCACCAAAAAGGGTCTATAAAAATGATGAAATATATATGTTGGTTATGAATCTCCAACAATTATCCGCTATTTAAAAACTTTGACGGGTGATCCTTACACCGCATGACTTGCGGGTCGTCACTTTGATGACAGTCTTCCCGTCGTTAGGGGGAGATAGGAAAAAGTATTTTCCAAGGGAACGACGAGGACTGTCATGGAATATTTCAATTATATCCCCAAACTTCACAATGTAAAGTTGAAGCCAAACGAATCAGACTCGATACCTGATACGTTTAATGTTATATAAGAAGTGACAATATATTACATACAAGCTGCAAATATACTCGTAAAGTCAAAAAGTCCCTAAACAAGGGCACAACGTCACTGGAAAGAGCGTTGCAATCACACATGGTGGAGGTGTGGTTGAGGCCGTAGCTCCCAAAAGGAAATGGGGGAAGCTACTTGGTTCGATATATACTCATCAAATGGAAGAGAAGAGTAAGGCACAACCAATATTTATCATCAACTATTTATGAGATTATCTTTGATCATAAACTATGTCCATGAATCATTACTGGAGGACGCTCCGAAGTTAATATTGATTCCACAGATCAAGAAAATCTCGAATGAATATGAATCGCTAGATAGATCATAACCGATGATGATATATTTACATATATCGTTGCTTATGAAATGATAAAGCACGATGATATCGAACTATGCTCAGTTGAAAATATCAATAAGAGCAAATTGGCCTAAATAAGTAATCCAGGATAATTATATTATTTGACAAATGAACAGGTATTTGGTTTGGTAGTGCTAGCCCACCAAGTGTAAAGCCTGTAGGACATAGATAAATCATTTGTCTGAGAAGCGTAATGAGACTAATTAAGTCATAATGTATAAGACTCTCCTTTGGCGCAAGGTTTCTCACAACGCCCTGGATTGACGAAGAGAATTACTCTCTTGTGATAAACGTTAAAATGTTCTGCTAGTTAATTAGCCTAGTAGTTTCCGAAGAACTGGAAAGTGCAGCTCATTGATGTGGTTGATATATATCTATGGGGATCTAGATTAAGAGATATATAAAAGTACTTGATGAATTAAATTGACCAAGTTAAGTAACTCTAAACCACATAGTGCGTTTTCAATAAAGCTGAAAACATATATTTTGCCTTTGCGTATTTTATTTAAGAAAACAAGTTCCAGATTTTTAATGTGGCTTAACATATTAATGTATGAACATAATAGACACTCTTGATGAAATAAGAGAAACCACAAGATACTTGAAATATGAATTTGAGATGAAAGATCTTGAGAAAACTTGGTTTTTAATATAAAAATCTGAGTTTGTGGAATATTAATCCACCGATGCGTATATGTCCCAAAATTGATCAGGCGATTTAATGTGGACAAACGCATACGACTAGCACTCTCATGATTCGTCAAAGTGTTAGATATAAGGAAATATCTATTCCGTCTAAAGGATAATGACGAAGAGGTGTTCGGAGCTGGAATTCCATACCTAAGTACAATAGGCGCATTATTGTACTTCAGATAATACACTTGACCATATATCATCTCTCACTGAACTTGTTAGCTAGATTAAGCTCCGCGCCTACGCAATGTCATTGGAATAATATCAAATTAATATTTGGAACCGTTGACATGGGCTTAAAATTTCCCTAAAGAAAGAGGGTTATGGTTGATAATGGAATTTCAATACCTATTAATGAGTGACTAATGTAATAATCCATCGGTAATTATTTGTTGATATTAGTTATATGTATAACCATACAAAAGTTGTTCCCAAATTGGATAAGGAATTACCACAGGGAACGCGTTTATTGTTTGTAAGTAAACTAAGCAAACTTTACATACAACTATCTCTATAAACTATTCAAGTAATATTTCTTTACAAGAGTGTATATGATTAAGAATTATCATTACACATATTAGAGAAGTTAGTACTTTGATTAAACCAATACCCTATCCGCATAAATGAAAAATGCATCATGTATCAAGTAAATGAAATTGAGATACACCAAGGGAAATAACACAAATCATATTCTGCTTAAGTGGTTATACTATCAGCTATAACAAACTCTCCCCTAGATTCAAGTAAATCAATTAAGATGTTAAAAGGATGTGACATATTTACCGATCATTACCTAAAACCAAATTTGGAAAACAAGTAGACAGTATTCAAATACTAATGTTTCCATAACTCCCTTGATTAATGCACAAATCAGGGGGAGTAGTAGACAAAAGGGGGAGTCTACTACATATGTGATATTGGTAGCTTGTGCTCTTTCCTTCACCCAAGGTTTTATTTTTCCCACTGGGTTTTGTTCCTTGGGGTAAGGTTTTAGTGAGGCAACAATGTATATACCATAGTGCTTTCCTAACTCTCATGATCAATGTACGAATCAGAGAAAATATTAGACTAAAGGAATAGTCTATATTGCAAAGAAGTTGGTGCGTTGTACTCTTTCCTTCGTCATATTTTTATTTTTCCCACTGGGTTTTTATTTTGGCGTAAGGTTTTAACGAGGCAACAATTGTGCACCACCATTCCCTTGACTCGGCACAAGGGGGAGTGTTGTAGGATAAATGTGCCATCGTCTAAAGGATGTGACGATAGAGATTAGATAGAGATAGAGATAGAGATAAATCTTCATAATTAGATTAGAACTACAATATCTTTTAGTTATCTTCATGTAATTCATCCCTATATAAAGGGTTTATGATTAATGAGAATTACAGATTCACTTTCTCTATTCAATTGTTGTTCTGTTTACTTTTTCCTTTAACAAAAAATAATTAAATTATTTTTTATTTAACTGATTATTAAAAAACAAATGTTTTTAACGTATTTTAAAACATTGTTATATACAAATCTTACCAAATCCCTCAAAATCCTAGCCTCTTCCTTGGGGTTTTAAAATCCTATGTACCAGAGATTTCGAATGGATTTCAAATCCGGACAATCCGGCAAACCAAACGCATGATTGGAATAAAATTGAAATTCAAATCCCCCAAATCCATTCCATTCCCGCTAGGGCCTTAGTATTCAAAATTTGTAGATGGAGTTCAGTCTTATATGCTTTTTTTTTTTGGTACTTTCAGTAGACAAATGGATGTAAAAAGGGAAGAAGGTGATTCCCTTTCACAAGCTCAAGGTATCCTATATACTTTCAAATTTATCCTTACATAGCACCTAGTTTTATACCCGGGCAATGCGGCCGGATACAAATTTTGAATAAAGTTTGAGTTATGTCTTCTTGGAGATATTTCTACTTGGTGTTCTTTTTTACCAATTTTGTGTTTGGAAATGAAGATGACGTAGGCGGAAAAAAAAAAAGAGATGAAAATCAAGGTGGGATATAAAAGATGACCATGGAGACATTGTATCGGGTTGTCTTGGAGATGAAGATGAATATTTGGGTTCTTTTAAACCACAAGGTTGTGGCGTATTGGTTAAGGCTTGTGGCGTACTGGTTAAGGCTTGTGTGGGAAGTGGCTAGTTAACCCTTCTACCCCAGGTTCGAATCCAGTCGCTTCCAGATTGTGGCCACCGGGGATTAACTCAGGACAACATGCTTTAGGTGTCGGTGAACCTTGCCGGGATTAGTCGGGGCAAAGCCTCGGATACCCTTCCAGATTGTAATTAAGACTTTTGATCTACATCCTTATATATGCAGCATAGATATAGCATCACAGCTTCCAGACAAGAAACTGTTTCATTCTAGCTTGTTCCTTGATGATGACTAATCATAATCTTATGTGTGAAACAGGTGGTGATGGTCTTAAATTTAATTGTTTTTACCAGATAAAACATGCCCTCCTTCCTCCAAATGTTCCGGATAAGCTCAAGGCTACTAACGTTGTAATGGTAAATTGTCAAAACTAAAACCCCCCTCTGATTAAGAATCTTAAATATAATACTGTTGTTATCTACTATGCCGATGCTGACGTGGTGCGTGCTTTTATTAGCTCCTCAACAACTGTCTTTGCGGACCCAGGTATGTACCTGGGGCCGTATCCAGAGATAGATGAGTGCTCCGTGTTAAGTAATGAATTTGCCCAGAAATTGCTTTTTAGGGGAAGTATCAGAAGAAGAATATAATAAGAGGAAGTATTCGATGGATTTCTGGCTGGTAGGAGGTATGAAACTATGAATTATAGCCGCCCTTTCAATTTTAGTTCAACTTGGATACGCATTTTATCGGCCATGGAAATATGAAAACTTGGATTTTTGGGATACTTGTTCTGCGTGCTTAAGGGTATATTTTTATGAATATTGTTACTTGCAGTTGTAAATCAGGGTTAACTGGTTACTCCTTTTCTGCTGTGTTTTATAGCCATGGATATTGCTTTATATACACATAATAGCAAGGATCTAGGTATTCAGGATGAGAAGCATAAGGTGTCATTTTTAGATTATTTAATATGCAATTAGGAAGTACACCCACTCATCAAATACCAATACGAAGAGGTTACACCAATCTATTGTGTTGCAAGCGATGGTTGACATTTATGAGCTTCTAAGGCTATGTTTGGCAAACTAGCTGATAAGGTAGCTGATGACTAATAAGCTAACGGATGAATAAGATGTGTTTGGCGAAAAATAGTTGATAAGGTAGCTTGTGACTGTAAAATGACAAAAAAAAGACATGTATAAAAGTTGGTAATGTAAAAATTAGAGGGTATATTTGGAATAAAAGAAACATAAAGTCTCATAAGTCCCATAAGTCACCAAAATGCTAGTGAGAGTAGCTTTTCAAAATGCTAGCTTATAAGCTAGCTTATGGTCCATACAAACATGCACCTGACTTATAAGTTCACTTAAAAGACAGGTTATCATTAGAAAACAGTCATCTGCTATACAAAAGCTTCCATTTTCCTCTCTTATGCTAAATGATTGGAATCCATGAAAGTATAGTAATTAAGATCAGAGATCACCAAAGTTCTACTGATTTTTGCTCAGTTCTGATAAAATCTGAGTTTCTGTTTTTTAATTATTTTTGCTCTTCTTTTTCATTGACCATATATATGATTGTGTTTAGAATTTCTGTTTGTATGATTGTGTTTAAACTCAGAAATGTACATAGATTTGAATTTAAACTCGTATACATGGTTTTGAACATAGAAAATGAATTTAAACTTATAAACAGATGGTTTTGAATTTAAACTCATATACAGCTAAATATATAAGCACAATCATTCAAACACAATTTCTGTTTGTATGATTGTGTTTAAAATCTGACTTTTTATGATTTTGTTTAAAATTTTTGTTTCTAAATGCAAATCTGTGTACATTTCTGAGTTTAAATAGCCGAGCTCAAATATGTTGGGACATCAATCGTATGGACTGCATGTACTCAATATATGTTTGAATCTTGGAATGGTAGCAATTGATGTATTTCATTTGAATCTTGGAATATTTGAATCTTGTAATGTTTGAATGATTTAATTGGAATGTTTAAATCTTGCAATGTTTATGTTTATGTAACCTTTATGCATTTGTTTATAATTATGTTTTATGCACTTGTTTATAATTATGTTTATGTTGTCATAGGAATGATGAGTCAAGAAAGAAACGATCGGGTCTGGACTGTACTTGAGGATGCTAAACTTGTTGAAAGTTTGGTGAATATGGTAAAGAATGGAGTTTATATGTAACATCCAAATTACAAATTGAACCTCTATTGATGTCAAGGGTTAGTTAGTGACTGAAAGTTTGCTTTTTATCGAATTCAAGGGCCAATGTGTAATTACCGGAAGTGCAAGGTTGTTAGCATGCGATTAAATAAAAGGGGTTAGCCCTCAACTTTCCTTATTCAATTCAGTTTCCAGTAAACGTATTTGGGGAGAAAGGAGGGCGGCCAAAGAGAAGGGTTCAAGAAGGTGCAATTGAGGGCTACGGTGGATCAATCGGAGTAAGATGTGAATTGCTAACGCTAAGGTATGGGTTCTAGACTGAGAATTTTGGTACAATTGATGTTAATTTCGAGTCTTGATGTCAAGTTAGGGTTGGGATGGTATAAATACCGAATTGGTGTAATTGGTTAATATTATGGTCCAATTGATGATGGATTATGATCTTGTATCCATGGATTAGCATGTTTTGAATTGTTTTAGACGCACGTAAATGTCACATATCGACCCTAGATCATGTAGAAATCGTTTTTGGGTTGTGTTGGGTCGAAACGTGAGTTGGAAGTATGATTTCCGAAGCAGAAATCGCGAAGTCGGGCTGCAGGGAAGTCCCGCGACTTGGCCCGCGACCTAAGGTCGCGGGGGTCAAGTCGCGTAACTCTCTGGAAATTTTCAAATTTTAGTTTTGATCTTTTCGGAGATTTGGCTATGGGATCATGCTAGGAATGTTAAGAGAGGATGGGGCCTAGAGTTTTGGGTCAATTGGACTAGTCTAGCTATGTCTAAGACTAGCTTTTCGGTATGGATGTCATGTGGTCATGTTAAGCTTTATTTTGACATGTAATTGTATTTAATTTTTTAGGTAACTTGCCTTGAGCATCGTGCTAGCTTGTGTGTGCTTGAGCTGCTGGGAGTTGAGTACTTTATCTATGCCTACGTGGTTGTACTTATGTGATAGACTTGCATGCGTGATTATATGTTATTCGGATTATGCTATTGCCTAGTTGGTACTAGTTACCTCTAGGGAATTGGTTCCTTCGGGAACAAAGGATTAAGTCATGGATTAAGCGGCCTGGTACCAGTGTCAAAGGATCAAGTTATATGATACGTGATTGCAATGTAATCGGTTATGTATGTACAGTTATGTTAGTATAAATACGTGCTCACTAAGCGAAAGCTTACCAGTTGTTATTTTAATCTTTTAGTGTCAGGTACTACATCGGGAAGCAAAGGCAAGGCTCACGTCTGATGATTCCGATGGTAGCGGATCAGTCAATTAGCGGATCAATTGATTACTTGGAGTTGGAAAAGACAATGTTTTTCTCAAAATAATGATGGATACCTTCTATTTGTGTGAGATGAATTATGCTATGTTTTGGAACTTATGATGGGTTTGGATTACATTAACTACTTATCAATTTTTCTAAAAATGTTCCTCTGGATTTTGTTAAAACTCAAGATTTTTGATTTTGGCTTCCGCTTATTTCAAATGTCTTACTAAAAAATAAGTATGAAAATTTGAGGTGTTACAATTGGTATCAGAGCCCTGGTTTAAGGGATTCAAGCATTCACGGGTAGTGAGTGTTTGAACTTAAACCGAGTGTTCTTGTTTCCAACTAAAATTTTTTCAAATTTGTTGGAGTTTGTTAAGAAACGGGTATGAGACTGAGCTGCAGATCGGGACATCAACGTGAGGTGAGCACACTATACTTGGATGAGAAAAGCATGATACTTTATTTCCTTGCTAATATGATGGATTATTATGATATGAGATGTTATGCTTGATATGTATGATAAGTTATGTTGGCTTGAGATGCTATGTATGTTATGTGATTACCCATGAGGCTGTGTTATGTATGGACATGATGATAAGTTGTGTATACTTGTCATGAAGCATGAGGTCCTATATAACGGACATAAGTAGCATGTACCACTATGATAGTTGTAGAGAAATGAATGAGTATGAGTTCTTAATGTTAAGTGGCTTAGAATGTGTTAGTATGTTGAATAGATACTATGGAATAGTAGACATACATGTTGTGCATTTGTGTCGACTTATGGTTATGTGGTTACGAGTAGAATGGCATGATGCATGTTTTATGTGATTGAATGGTAGGTGAGCTGTTAAGCTCTAGTGTAAACGTTATGTATGGAACAACTAGTAGGGGATTAGGATCTTTGTGACGGTGTCGATGCTAGATATGTAGGATGTATTTATAGTGATACAAGGGCCCGTATCATTGCAAATACATTGTGCATATCAGAGAATTGACATAGTTACGAGGAGTTCTATGAACCTACTAGATTGTCGGGATGGGGTAGTAGCATGATAGGACCTTCGTGAGTGTCCCTAAGGTAAGTAGATAGACCCCTAAGAGGCATGTGATGAGGAGAGAATTGAAGTTAGGGTCATTGACCTGAGCTAATAGACGGCATGGGATGTAAAGCAGAGTGGTGTTTAGAATGGTATGTTAATTGAATCAGTAAGGATAGACCACTCAGTAGCATGTTGGGAATTGTGATGATTGTATGAATAGATTACATGTGAATAGTCAGTGGATTAGAGAGTGTAGCAGATGAGGTAGGAGAAGTTCTCTATGAGATCCTTCCTGGACTTTCGAGCGTGAGAAGCAAGAATTAACCCAGGTGGTTAATAGCAGTCTAGAAGCAGTTATGGCCGCATGAGCCAGTGATGCAGTAAGCTCTCAGTCTGATCAGGCTAGAGCAGTTGGTTACGAGGGATTTCGGCTGTTAATCGCCGATTTCGAAGGAAGAAAGATTCAGTGGCTAAAACCATCGAATCTTTGTGACGAGAAATGCTTTATGCACTGGTTTTCAAGGCAGAAGTGGAGGTCAGGTTGCTGTGAGCCTGCTTAGGGAAGTCGCGGAGGAATAATGGAAGTCAATTGTTCAGTAAAGGACAACAAAGCAAGTGAAGGGTATGACGATGGAGCAACTCTCTAGCTTTGAAGGGAACAGAAGATACCTCAGCTAGAGATAAGAGAAGCTTCGAAGACAGTAAGGTGCACTGACTTATCAGATGCACGAGGTAACTGGGTTAGAGAGTTAGTATTGGGGAGGCAAAGAAAAGAATGATACCTCCAAGAATCGGGAGCGTGTGTTTAAGTCGACAGCAGAAGAGGCAAGGACGGAGCCGGACGTTGTGAAAGAAGCAAGCATGGAAGCCCGTTAGAAGTAGAAGTAGCGGACGAGGAGCACTGCTGGGATGATGACGTGTATAAGAGATAATGTAATAGTTGATATGGACTGATTGAATCGAAAACGAGTCTGCATTGACTGAGAGAAGCAGCAAGTAGTAGTTCAAACCTAAGTGGGGGAGAACTTACTATTGAAGGGGACGGAAAAAGACTACCGGAGGTAAGCACTTTGGCTAAGGCAAGAAAGCATGTCCCACTTAGAGGTAGCAGCTTCTTAGCGTACGTGGTCGATAGCCGAGCTGAGACGAAGAAAAAAGCGGTAGCAGACGTGTCTGTGGTCAGTGAGTATCGGGATGTATTTCCGAATGATTTGCCTGGCATTTTACTCGAGAAGTAAGTGGAGTATCGGATTGAGCGAGTTCCGGGGACGGCGCCGATAGCTAAGGCCCGTACCGGTTAGCACCTCTGGAGATGCAGGAATTGTTGCGGATGTGAATCGATTACTGAGAATTAATCAAGCCTATGGTAAGGAATAGATACCCGTTGCCGAGGATCAGTGATCTTTTCGATCAACTTCAGGGAGCCATGTGGTTCTCGAAGATAGATCTTCGCTCAGGGTGCCACCAGTTGAAGTTCGAGAAGAGGATGCGCATGAAACGGCTCTTCGTGCTCGATATGGGCATTCCGAGTCCATTGTGATGCCATTCGGGTTGACGAACGCGCCGGTAGCTTTTATGGTCGCCTGGGCTTACAGAAATTTGATGAATCGAGTCTATAGGCCGATGCTTGATGGATCGGTGATCGTTTTCATTGGTGAATGTTATTGTAGTAAATCAAGGAACGAACGCTTGATTGTTCGAAACTGTCGTTGAATTGGGTTAGTAATGAAAAGGTGAATGTAACTGTATGTGTTGAGATGTTAGAGTCGGAGATAAGAGAAGGTGTGATGGTAGTGAGGTGCATTAAGTGCACAAAGAAGGTGAGCTTGTTGTCCAGACTAATCTTTACTTGATTCTTGTGTTTCCTACACTGGTGGTTACACCCGTAGGCTTCGAGGATCAAGTAGGGACTGTCGGGACCGGGTGTTTGGGGCTAAATGAAGTATGTGGACAGTGATGTAAGGGATGTTGAAAGGATTTTTGATACAAATGTGATAGAAATATTACGTCAACCCTATAATTGGTTGTGTGTTATATCGTACGTGATAGTAGACGATAGATAATTATGTCAGAGGCGAATAGCATGTTTTGTGTGCATATGGACAGCCTTGTACTCGTAAGGGTCAATGGGATAGTATCGTTCTCGTTAGAGGAACGGCAGGATCAGATCTGTTCTTGGAACGGAGGGCAGCTATATGTGCAGATATGTTTACGTTACGAAATCCTTGTAAACCGTAGAAAACGATGTGGTGGTGGACGTGTTTTGGGTTGTGACCTGGACTGGGCAACTCCAAAACATAACCGTGAGGAGTAGGGGTGACCGGTTAGGGCCCTGTGTCTCCAAAACGGACAATATCGAACCACAGTCGTCAGATATGGGGTTACATGGATTCTGGTTTATGAAAGCCTATGAAAAAAAACTTACGTTAATGATGTTTAAGTGACGTATGGCACGTGTATGTTTGTGTTTCAAAAGATAATTGGTCTTGATACATGTTTTAAAAATAGTGATTTTTTTTGGAAAGATGTTGGTTTTACTATTTTATGACTTTCAAACAAGATTTCCGCAAAATTTTTAAAAAAAATTTCCTTAAAATTTACGTTTTGATAAACTTGGTGGAAGTAGTACTTGTTGAAAAATGTTGTTTTTCGTACATGTTTGAATTTCTAAACGGTTGATGGGACGATGTTGGTTTAATAGGAACTTTACGAGTTTTTGCTAATCATGGCTTCCGTTTTATTTTAAACAGTCTCTCATTAAATATATGTTTTAAAAACTTAAAGTGGCAGACAAGTTGACAGTGATAACCTCGCTAGTAGGTATGTTTAAGCAGTCGCAACGAAAAGCAGTTATGAGTGAGAATCCGAGAAAGGAAGGAATTTAGGATCAAGTGGTTCGGTTAATACCCGACAGATGTTGTCATTTAGGTCGTTGAGACCGTGCATAGGTTCTAGTATCAGAGAAGTAAGGTCAGATTATGGGTGATTGGAGTTAAAAAGGGATGTGGAAAAGCATGTGGAAAAGTGATAGGACGTATTTAAGAATGAAGGTTGAGTTAGAGTTAGAGTTACCGGTTGGAAGTAAGAGTGTGTGATGAAGGATTTGGTTACAAGGTTGGTTGTATTATTAGAGATTTTAATGTTGTGTGGGAGGAGACGTAGGACTCCCATCTTCTGGGGAGAGATTGGACAGAATGAATTGGACGGTACTGAAATTATCCAGTATGTGGCTGAGAGTATTCAGTGGAATCGTGATAGACTGAACACTGTTCAGGGTCGTCAGAAGAGCTATGCGGATAAAGGACTGTCAGACCTAGGGTTCAATGCAATAAAACCAAAATTGATCTTAGAAAGAACGACCAAGTCTTTGAGAAATAACGACATTGGGAAAGGGAATGTTCAAAGGTTTTACGATCGATATTGAAAGGGATGTGGAAATCGGAGGATGAAATGAGATGGAACTACTCAGAGTTGTTCCAAGCTTGAGCGATTTCGGGGACGAAATCCTAGTAAGTGGGGGAGAGTTGTAACATCAAATTCAACCTCTATTGATGTCAAGGGATAGTTAGTGACTGAAAGTTTGCTTTTTATCGAATTCAAGGGCCAATGTGTAATTACCGGAAGTGCAAGGTTGTTAGCATGCGATTAAATAAAAGGGGTTAGCCCTCAACTTTCCTTATTCAATTCAGTTTCCAGTAAACGTATTTGGGGAGAAAGGAGGGCGGCCAAAGAGAAGGGTTCAAGAAGGTGCAATTGAGGGATACGGTGGATCAATCGGAGTAAGATGTGAATTGCTAACGCTAAGGTATGGGTTCTAGACTGAGAATTTTGGTACAATTGATGTTAATTTCGAATCTTGATGTCAAGTTAGGGTTGGGATGGTATAAATACCGAATTGGTGTAATTGGTTAATATTATGGTCCAATTGATGATGGATTATGATCTTGTATCCATGGATTAGCATGTTTTGAATTGTTTTAGACGCACGTAAATGTCACATATCGACCCTAGATCATGTAGAAATCGTTTTTGGGTTGTGTTGGGTCGAAACGTGAGTTGGAAGTATGATTTCCGAAGCAGAAATCACGAAGTCGGGCTGCAGGGAAGTCCCGCGACTTGGCCCGCGACCTAAGGTCGCGGGGGTCAAGTCGCGTAACTCTCTGGAAATTTTCGAATTTTAGTTTTGATCTTTTCGGAGATTTGGCTATGGGATCATGCTAGGAATGTTAAGAGAGGATGGGCCTAGAGTTTTGGGTCAATTGGACTAGTCTAGCTATGTCTAAGACTAGCTTTTCGGTATGGATGTCATGTGGTCATGTTAAGCTTTATTTTGACATGTAATTGTATTTAATTTTTTAGGTAACTTGCCTTGAGCATCGTGCTAGCTTGTGTGTGCTTGAGCTGCTGGGAGTTGAGTACTTTATCTATGCCTACGTGGTTGTACTTATGTGATAGACTTGCATGCGTGATTATATGTTATTCGGATTATGCTATTGCCTAGTTGGTACTAGTTACCTCTAGGGAATTGGTTCCTTCGGGAACAAAGGATTAAGTCATGGATTAAGCGGCCTGGTACCAGTGTCAAAGGATCAAGTTATATGATACGTGATTGCAATGTAATCGGTTATGTATGTACAGTTATGTCAGTATAGATACGTGCTCACTAAGCGAAAGCTTACCCGTTGTTATTTTAATCTTTTAGTGTCAGGTACTACATCGGGAAGCAAAGGCAAGGCTCACGTCTGATGATTCCGATGGTAGCGGCTCAGTCAATTAGCGGATCAATTGATTACTTGGAGTTGGAAAAGACAATGTTTTTCTCAAAATAATGATGGATACCTTCTATTTGTGTGAGATGAATTATGCTATGTTTTGGAACTTATGATGGGTTTGGATTACATTAACTACTTATCAATTTTTCTAAAAATGTTCCTCTGGATTTTGTTAAAACTCAAGATTTTTGATTTTGGCTTCCGCTTATTTCAAACGTCTTACTAAAAAATAAGTATGAAAATTTGAGGTGTTACATTATAAAGCTAACAATGGATTCAAATCTGGATATTTACAACACTTGGAACAAGCTTTAAAAGAATCACTTCCCAATTCTGGTATATTGGGTGAACCACATGTTGAGTCAAGGATAGAGACATTGAAGAAAGACTGGCAAGTTGTTTATGACATGGTGCATGGTAGTAATACTAGTGGTTTTAGTTTTGATAGTAAAAAAACTGTGTGATTGCTGAAGCATCGGTTTGGGAGGCTTATCTACAGGTATAAATTCACTTGTTATGTTTAAAAAGTGTCATTATAATTTGTGTTTTATAATTAAATGTTATAATTTATGTTTTAAATAGGTGAACAAAGAGGCGGCCAAATGGAAAAACGAGACATTTCCCCACTTTGAGGATTTGTGCATTGTTTTTGGGAAAGATAGAGCTAATGGGAGTAGAGTGAGAGATGCTAAGGAGATGGATGTAAAATTGGAAAACCGGTCCAATGAAATCGAGGAAAACCATTCTGATGATCAAGATGATGCCTGTCATGCACACATAAATGTTCAAAGTCAAGAATGTACAAGTGGTAGCAAGAAAAGGAAAAATAGAAGTGAGTCTTTGCATGAGGTAATCAAGGATACAACATTTTGTGACAAAGTTATGAAAGCATTGGCATCAGTAGTGGAAGTTGAAGTTGAAATGTTTAAAAAGACTTCCATGATCGCCAATGAGCTTGAGAAAATTGGGACATTTTCTGAAAATGAAATGTTTTGTGCATTAGAAAAGATAACGAAGCACTCTGAATTTGTGATCATTTTCTGGATCTTGAAGGAGGAAGGGCGTGAAAATTGGGTTCGTTTCATGTTGAACCATTGATAGGTTGGTCGTGAAAACATTACTTTTGATTGGAGTACACATCTTTGGTGCATATTTTTGGGTCCACTTTATGTTTGACCAATGACCGGGTAGTTTAAAAACAATATTTTTGATTTATGTTAAACTATTGATCGGTCTACTGATGTGTATGAACAATATTTTTGTTACTTGTTGCCTTGAAGTTATGGTTTGGTATAGCCATGTATAAAAATGGTTAATGGATCAAATATTGAATGTTTTATGTTTGTGAATGATTTTGTATAGTTAGTTTTTGTTAAAAAAAATTCTCATTGAATGTTTATTTTATACTTGCCAATAATGAAAAATAAAATAAAATCAATGAAAAGGTATTTTTGTCATTTTTTAACATTCCATTCCAATTCCTTATCTAACCAAATAGATATATTCCATTACATTTTTTTTGTCAACCTAACAGCCGGTCAACCCTAGTAACATTCTATTCCAATATCTTCTAGATTCCATTTCTTCATAAATCATTCTGCGAACCACACACCCTCTTATGGGGCTTGCGGAATTCAAAATAATTTGATGCAATTAAATGAATTATTGATCAAATGGTTGTTTTTTAAAAACATATTTACCGATGGGTGTTCTTCTGAACATATTTACCAAATGGGTGTTTTCTAAACATATTTACGATTATTGTATAAAATAAAAATCCTTCAACAATAAATCACTTTACTAATAAAAATTGTTGATTTAATATATGCATAAGAATCCCTAATTATACATATGAGTTCATAAATACAACAAATCAAATAAAACTTATTTGATGGAGTATTTATCTTTGTTCCACTTTGTTGGTCCCGTAAGTAACACAGTTTGTAGAAAGGGGGTTGAATACAAGCACAATACGATAATATATTTTTCAAATTCTTATATGTTTATTGATTATGAAATCATAAATAAATTACAAGATTATTGCGGAATAGAAGTAAGAAAAACCTAACCTAAACAATCTGTAGAACACTAAACTTTACCTTTGCATAAGTAAAATATGTTAGAAGAGAATCACTAAGAGAAAAGAATATAGATGAGGGTAGAAATTAGAGTGTAGAGAAGAAGAAGGGTCTTCTTTGCTATTTATACTCATTGCATTAAATACAAGTCAAACATGCTTCCATGTGGTAGGTGGAGATTGGTCCAAAGGTAAACTTCACCAAATGTGTAAGAGCATGGTTTTGACAACCTATACTTTTATGCACATGTGAAGAGTTGATTTAAGACTGACTTGTACGAAGAGAATAATAAAGTAATCATACCTATACTTTATGTTAGTATAAAGTGTTCGATCGATTCTTTGTGCTAATGAGGATAAAACAAAACTTTGAATCTTTTTCAACAAGACTCTAATCAGCTATAGAGAGATCATTAAATGGAGTATTCAGTGATAGCCGAGTCTTGAGCTTGTTCATATTTTATATATTAGTGAGATGATATCATTGAATCCTGCTTTAGATCACAATCGATCTTAATTCTTTTACAACTACTTTTTCGACATCGTTGAAGGTTTCTTTGTATGTAAAAGGTTTGTCTTTGAGAAATACTTAGACTATATTACAATGCAAACAGGAAGTGATCAATAAACATACCTAGTGATGATCACTTCATAATTCACTTACATATGGATTTGTTTTACAATTTTGGTTTAGATCTAGAGTTGATAGGGAAGATGACCACTATGTGGTGTTAGGTTGAAAATTCGTCGAAAGGAGAGGTGTTAGTCTTTGAAAATGTAGGGACGAGGTTGGAGGTGCATCGTGTTTTAAGCATGTGCACATTTAAACTATTCTCAAATAAGAAAACTACAAAACAAAAGAAAACAAAAAAAAAGCAAGTTAAAAGACAAAAATACCCCTTAAAACTAAACGAATTTATTTAACAAAAGTTAATTTGAAGGATAAAACCAAAACAAAATAGTAATCATATAGACCAAAAGTGTAGTTTACTCTAATAAAGATAATTAACATGTCAATATCCATATCTAACAAAAATTAGACCATGATATAATACTGGGCACTTGGCACTTGGCACTTGGCAGGTACATGAAATTGACTTTGACTTGGAAGACTTAAAAGGTATAATGGTTTTGGCATCCATTTCATGTGAGAATTTGTCAACAAATTTTATTTTAATTTATCATCTACTTTTCAACTCCCCGAGTTTCCTCTGGTTCGTTAATGGTGCTACGTACAACATGGGCCTTTTCTTCTCCCGTTTTCGTGATTGCCTGAGATGTCGAAGACCGGCCTCGGCCGCGGGTGAGGCGGACGATGCGTACGACGATCGCGATAATTCATTTGATTTGTTTTTCGATCTTACGACTCTTGAAGCTGCCACGGGTTTCTTCTCGGAGTCTAACCGGCTCGGCCACGGCGGGTTTGGTCCTGTTTACAAGGTGATTTTCATTGTGCATTCACCTTCTTATTTTTTTTCCCAAAATCCACTTGTGGATTTGAAAGCTCTAACATCTTTTTAGTATTATTAATTACTCCAAGTTGACGCCAATTTTGATATTGGAATCCAACTATTTCACCTTCTAAAATTGTTCTAATCTTGATATTGGAATCCAACTATTCACATGTGAATTTGAGAGCTAGCTCTAGTTTGATGTCAATTTTGATATCGGAATGTAATTTGTTTGACTTTTCGTAATAGTTTTGGTTTTAATAGTTTTCTAAAAATATCTAAATGCTTTTCTTAGAGCATCCACAATGGAGGTTCTTGTTGAGATTCTTCATGAGGTTTTTACAAGAACCTCCACTGTGAGACAGAGGTTCTTGCCCAGTCACAGGTTATTATTGGAACCCGGGTGCTTGAACAAGAACCCAGGTTCTTGTAAAAGTTGCCTTTTTTGTTATATAATAGTTTACATAAATAAAAAATTATATTATAAATAAGTAGAGGAAAGTGAGGTTTTTGTAAGAACCTCTATTGTAGTGTTTTAAGGAGGTTCTTGGTTTGTTGAGATGACAATGACGTGGTAGGTAAAAATATGGTAAGTGAGGTTCTTGGAGGTTCCACCACTGTGGATGCTCGTAATTTTCTAAAATAGATAAACGTTTTCTTTTTTAAATTTTTATAGAAACTGAAAATGAAAACTCAAATCCGTTTTGCGAAATGTTTTCTAGGAGAATGAAAACAAGTTTTTACGTTTACACACTAATTTGGGGTTACAGGGGGATTGTGGAAATACGAAATTTGGAATTATATAAGAGCATTCACAGTGGTGGAACCTCCAATAACTTCACTTACCATGTTTTTTCGTGCCAAATCATTGTCATCTCAACAAACAAATAACCTCCTTAAAACTCTACAATAGAGATTCAAACAAATACCTCTCTTTCTTTTTCTTATTTATAACATAATTTTTATGTATGTAAATTGTTATATAAACGAAAAAGAAAGTATTACAATAACATGGGTTCTTGTTTAAACACTCGGGTTCCAATAAGAACGTGTGACTGGACAAGAACCTATGTCCCACAATGGAAGTTTTTGTAAAAACCCCAATAAAAACCTCGTGAAGAACCTCTATTGTGATACTCTAAGGCCATCCGCAGCGCTAAAGGTTTGGGGCCGGTGCAGCCGGCATACCGGCGGTAACACCGCCGCGGTATTTACTGTAAACCCATTGTTTACGGTAATCATTAAATTTCATGAAATTTTTGCTAAAGCTTAAATTAGTAACTTTGATTATGGTGCCCAAAGTTTTCCTAATTTTCTTCTTGAGTTACTTTTGGCATAGTCCACGCGTTATCACATTCTTTGTGTCATAAACTAGAAAAGACTTATATATGGAGTTAGTTTGCTTTAGGAAGCTGTTTTTATTTTTTTTAGAATATGGAGTTGGTTTTCATTTTTAATTTTCTATGAAATTTTAAGAGACACGTTTGGTTGAAATGGTAGAGTTTTCATTAGAGAATTTGGAAATTTGTTTTGAAAAACAACTTTAATTTGTTTTCTAATTTACATAGAAGTTTAGAAAACAGAAATTTTTCATTTTTTTGGAAAACTTTTGAAAACCGAATGGACCAAATACATTTTCTTAAAATTTTCATTTTCCTTAAAAAACTGAAAAGTTTTCTACAACCAAATGCACCCTTAAAGTTTAGTTTAAGGTGGTTATTTCAGAGTTCTAACAGATTTTGAGCAATTCTTCTAATAGAATAACGCTTTTGAACTCATGGAGCTTGATTCAAGAGGCCTCAAAAGTGAAGATGAACAAGTTATAAATACTCTTCCCTTTCTTGTTCTTGAAGGGTTTGCTGCCAAATGGTCAAGAAGTAGCGATCAAGAAGCTATCGCTTACTTCAAGACAAGGAGTTCGGGAATTCACAAACGAGGTGAAATTGTTGCTCAAACTTCAGCACCGGAACTTGGTCATGTTATTAGGATGCTGCGTAGATGGACCGGAAAAGATGCTTGTTTACGAGTATCTACCAAATAAGAGCCTTGATTACATTCTATTCGGTAATTCCTATATCATAGATACCATAAGCTAGAAAGATCGTATTTGTAGGCTTTAAAGTTGACAAAAGTTACCATTTTTGGGTCCAGATAAAGAAAAGTCTCGATCATTGCATTGGACGCAAAGATTTCAAATCATCGTTGGTGTCTTAAAGAGTCTTCTCTACCTCCATGAAGAAGCCCCGATAAGGATCATCCATAGAGACATTAAAGCAAGTAACATTTTGTTGGATGAGGAACTGAATCCGAAAATCTCGGACTTTGGTTTGGCAAGACTTTTTCCGGGTGATGATACCCATTTGAATACGTTTCGGATTTCGGGTACTCAGTAAGTATCTTTGAAACTTAGATTGAAAAGTGTTCACATTATCAAATTGCTAGAGTAACTTCAACAGGTTCTCTGTAATTTCTCTAAATTTTAGTTATTTTGCTTGCAGTGGATATATGGCTCCGGAGTATGCAATCCATGGATATTTATCGGTGAAAGCGGATGTTTTTAGTTTTGGAATTCTAGTGTTGGAGATCGTTAGCGGCCGTAAAGTAACCGAGCGGCAGCTTGATTCCTCGAAGTCGGATCTATTGACCTATGTAAGTTACTAATCTGTCAACTATTGTAAAGAAACTAACCATGGTTGATTGCATTCAAAAGATAAGCACTCAGACTCTTTTTGAGGTCAATGTTTAAATATTTCAAGTTGAAAGTTGATTTTTGGTTCTATTGAGAGAACGAAAATGATATGTTGTTAAGCGTGTGTTTGGTTGTAGAAAACTGTTTTTATTTTCCTAGAAAACGTTTTAAGAAAATGGAGTTGAGTTTTAATTTCCAGTTTTCAATGAAACTTTTAGAAAACACGTTTGGTTGAAATGGTGGAGTTTTCATTTTCCAATTTCGAAAATTAGAAAACGCGTTTAGGAAATGTTGGAAAACTATTGAAACCAGTTTTCTAATTTACATAGAAGTTAGAAAATAAAAAATTTTCATTTTTTTTTTGAAAACTGCAATGAAATAACTGCATTTTCTAAATTTCATTTCCCTTTGAAAATTTACTTGGAAAGCTAGAAAATTTTCTATAACCAAGTGCACCCTAATAATTTCCCCTTTTCATAAATTTATCCTAAAAGTATAGTGAATCTTTCTTGTGGGATGTTGTTAATTATCCTTTCCACCAAATGACCGAAATACCCTTTCAATAAAGATAGAATATACAAAATTTGGCCTAATGGTTTAACCTCACCCAAAGATAAAAAGTGTGTGTGAATTTTGTCGTATAAAAATATTATATATTTAAAAGAACATGTGTTACAAAAATTGTTACAACTTTTATGTAATGAATGGAGTATTTAGTAATTGTTGTTGATATATCCTGGTTTGTTTCAGACATGGAACCTATTCCAAACAGGGAAGCAACTAGAGCTAGTAGATGAAAGTCTTGATACATGTAATCCTAGTGAAGCAGCAATGTGCATACAACTAGGATTGTTATGTTGTCAAGCTATAGTTTCGGATAGGCCTGATATGAACGCTCTTCATCTTATGCTGTCAAATGACTCTTTTACCCTTCCGCGACCGGGAAGGCCGGGGCTTCAAGGGCGTGGAGGACGGTGGACCACCACCACCACATCCGCACTTACGACCACTAATGGAAGCACTACTCTCACTAATAATACGAAACAATCTATTTCTAGTTCTGTAGATTATTCAAGAAATTCTATGTCGGTTTCATCTATGAACGAAGGTCGATAAGCCTCTTTGTTATGTGATCATGCCGAGGCTATATATTCTTTCATTCGATTACCGACCCAACATAAATGTAGGTTTCAATGTGTATTGTGATTATTGTGTGAATATTGGTTTTATTTGGGCATTCTTTTATTTATTTGGGGTCTATGTTAGCCAAATTTGACATTTCTAATGCGTTGAATGATGAAAAGTAATATATTTAAAACAACCTTTTGATATCGTTTTTATATTTATTAATAAATAAAATGAGATTTATAGTAGTATAGTATTTAATAAATAATATATTTGTTACTTATGAAACTCGTGGAAAAACTAGATACAAATTAAGGCATGTTTTATATTTAGGCATTTTTTTAATATATTAAAAAAGTTCTATTAAGTTTGACATTAGCTCGATGATAAGCTAGTTTATTTATATTCTATTTAAAGTAGCATATTAATATATTTGAGAAGATGTCATCTAATCACCTATTTCGAGCTATTATTCGACTTGTGCATCTTGTCTTTTCCAAATGATATATGGTATGATATAACTAGAATAACACTCTTTTTGAGATGAAAGCTCAAAAAAGTGTTAATAGATTGGGTTAGGTTGAGTTTGGGTTTGACCCATTTATTAATCGACTTGAAAATCTCAACTCAGCCCAACCTGTTTAATTAAATGGGTTGAGATTTTTAACCGAACTTAATCTGTTGGGTTGATGGGTTGATAGCGGGTTGACCTGTTTATGGTTATGTTAACCCAACCTATTAAATAAATGGGTTGAACCTGGGTTGACTCATGTAATTTAAACTTTAATCTACGTAATTCAATAACAAATCATAATTAAAATGTTCAAACTATTAATAAAACACAAACCAAATACAAAAAGACAACCCAACCAAATTCAAAATAACATATTAAAAGTTTCAATAAAATACAACCGGAATGTTCAAACTTCAAAGTCTCTATGTAACTCGACTTTCACTTCCACTTCCACTTCCACTTCAAAGTCAGAAAGGTTAAGGTTAATGGGTTATGGTGATGGTCGTAGACTCGTAAGGTTATGACAATACCTCTTTTTTTAGTTTTATTATTATTTAATTTTTATAATGAAATTCTAATTATATAATAGAGTAAACTCTAATTTTGGTCCTTGTGGTTTAGTAAAAACTTTGAAAGTGGGACTTGAACTTTGATAAGTCTATAAAACATTCTCGTGGTATTTATTTTACACTAAAAATAGTCCCTAATTAGTACCCTTGTTAGTTTCCTCGGTTAGGTGAAAGGGTATTTCCAAACTTAGAATTTACATATCTTTCATCTTGAACACCCCCCTCCCTAGAGTTTCTGCCACCACTCCACCGTCGTCTTCTTCCAGCAAACCCCCAAACATCGTCGTCCAATCTCGCCGACCATCTTCTTTCTTTGTTTCCGACCTATCCTTTTGTTCTTATCAACACAAACACCTACCCCTTTGATTTCTTCTTTCGACAATCACCCAAAATTTCCTCTGATTTCCCTTTTAGCTACCCAAAATCACCCATCGAACCAGGGCCCATAAGATCTGGATTATGAGATTTACGCGAGATGGACCTCGAATACATTGATCAACGCTGTCTGTAATGTCTTTTCTCCGACATTATTGATTGTACGATTCAATAAGATATTCCGTTCTTCAAGTATGTTGTTTAGATCATGGAATGTTATGTGTTTCCTACATAACTGGTGTAGGGTTATAATGGATTTGATAATGTTGTTTGATGTTTTAATTATTACGAAGTTTAGTGGTTGCCGATAAAAAAAAACTATGGGTCGAAAAACAACTGGAGGTCGGAAATACAAATGAGGAGGGTCGTCAGGGTCGTTGGGAATTGGACGCATGGATGTTCTGGATATCGCCTGAACTGGACGTCGGG
>CM058043.1:6298348-6331098 GCA_030169165.1 Centaurea solstitialis | reverse complement strand
GTTGTTTGAATGCATTAATTAGCATGTTTATATCATGTTACAATAATTCATTCTTTGGATATGTGGACAAACACATTAGGGTCCGTTCGGTTTGCCGGAATGGAATGGAATGGATTGGATTTCATGTACGGATTTGGATTTCGGAGGATTTGGAATCCTTTTGCTTGTTTGGTTTGAAAGATTTGGAATCGATTTGAATTCCGGTGATTTATAAAAAAAAAACTATTAAAATTTATAAAAAATATAAAAATAATTAAATTACTTTTTATTTAACTGGTTATTAAAAAACAAATGTTTTTAACGTATTTTAAAACATTGTTATATACAAATAGGGGTGTAAACGAGCCGAGTATCAGGTAGTTCGAGTCGAGCCGTTAGTATCTCGAGTCGAGTTTTTTTCGAGTCGAGTATTGACCGGGTTCATTCGAGTCGAGTTTTTAACCGAGTTTTGACCGAGTCGATTTCGAGTAGCTCGCGAGTTTTCTTGTATTAAGCCGAGTCGAGCCGAGTATCAGGTAGTTTGAGTCGAGTAGTTGGTATCTCGAGTCGAGTTTTGACCGGGTTCATTCGAATCGAGTTTTGATCGAGTTTTGACCGAGTCGATCTCGAGTAGCTCACGAGTTGTCTCGTCTCATTTACACCCCTATATACAAATGGTACGAAATCCCTCAAAATCCTAGCTTCTTCCTTGGGGTTTTAAAATCCTATGTACGAGGGATTTCAAATGAATCCTAGGACTTTAAATCCAGACAATCCGGCAAACCAAACGCATGATTGGAATGAAATCCAAATCCCCCAAATCCATTCCATTCCCGCAAAAGAACAAGGCCTTAGTATTCAAAATTTGTAGATGGAGTTCGGTCTTATATGTTTTTTTGGTATTTTCAATAGACAAATGGATGTAAAAAGGGAAGAAGGTGATTCCCTTTCACAAGCTCAAGGTATACTATATACTTTCAAGTTTATCCTTACATAGATAGATAGCACCTAGTTTTATACCCGCGCAATGCGGCAGGATACAAAATTTTGAATAAATTTGAGTTATGTCTTCACGGAGATATTTCTACTTGGTGTTCTTTTTTACCAATTTTGTGTTTGGAAATGAAGATGACGTAGGCGGAAAAAAAAAAGAGATGAAAATCAAGGTGGGATAAAAAAGATGATCATGGAGACATTGTATCGGGTTGTCTTGGAGATGAAGATGAATATTTGGGTTCTTTTAAACCACAAGGTTGTGGCGTACTGGTTAAAGCTTGTAGGGGAAGTGGCTAGTTAACCCTTCTACCCCAAGTTCGAATCCAGGCGCTTCCAGATTGTGGCCACTGGGGATTAACTCAGTATAGATATAGCATCACAACTTCCAGACAAGAAACTGTTTCATTCTAGCTTGTTCCTCGATGATGACTAATCATAATCTTATGTGTGAAACAGGTGGTGATGGTCTTAAATTTAATTGTTTTTACCAGATAAAACATGCCCTCCTTCCTCCAAATGTTCCGGATAAGCTCAAGGCTACTAACGTTGTAATGGTAAATTGTCAAAACTAAAACCCCCCTCTGATTAGATCGAATGAAGTTGGTTTGTGGACGGACGGATGGATATATGCTTGTACCGACAACTTTTCTTGATGATTTTCAGATAATTTTTAAGAATCTTACATATAATACTGTTGTTATCCACTATGCCGATGCTGACGCGGTGCGTGCTTTTATTAGCTCCTCAACAACTGTCTTTGCGGACCCAGGTATGTACCTGGGGCCGTATCCAGAGATAGATGAGTGCTCCGTGTTAAGTAATGAATTTGCCCAGAAATTGCTTATCAGAAGAAGAATATAATAAGAGTAAGTATTCGATGGATTTCTGGCTGGTAGGAGGTATGAAACTATGAATTATAGCCGCCCTTTCAATTTTAGTTCAACTTGGATACACATTTTATCGGCCACGGAAATATGAAAACTTGGATTATCTGGCATACTTGTTCTGCGTGCTTAACGGTATATTTTTATGAATATTGTTACTTGCAGTTGTAAATCAGGGTTAACTGGTTACTCTTTTTCTGCTGTGTTTTATAGCCATGGCTATTGCTTTATATACACGTAATAGCAAGGATCTAGGTGTTCACGATGAGAAGCATAAGGTGTCATTTTTAGATTCTTTAATATGCAATTAGGAACTACACCCACTCATCAAATACCAATACAAAGAGGTTACACCAATCTATTGTCTATGGAGTCGTTGCAAGCGATGGTTGACATTTATGAGCTTCTAAGGCTATGTTTGGCAAACTAGCTGATAAGGTAGCTGATGACCGATGAGGTAGCTGATGACTGATAAGCTAGCACATGAATAAGCTGTGTTTGGCAAAAACTAGTTGATAATGTAGCTTGTGACTGTAAAATGACAAAAAAAAAAGACATGTATAAAAGTTGGTAATGTAAAAATTAGAGGGTATATTTGGAATAAAAGAAACATAAAGTCTCATAAGTCCCATAAGTCACCAAAATGCTAGTGAGAGTAGCTTTTCAAAATGCTAGCTTATAAGCTAGCTTATGGTCCATACAAACATGCACCTGACTTATAAGTTCACTTAAAAGACAGGCTATCATTAGAAAACAGTCATCTGCTATACAAAAGCTTCCATTTCCCTCTCTTTTATTAAATGATTTGGAATCCATGAAAGTAAAGTAATTAAGATCAGAGATCACCAAAGTTCTACTGATTTTTGCTCAGTTCTGATAAAATCTGAGTTTCTGTTTTTTAATTATTTTTGCTCTTCTTTTTCATTGACCAGATATATGATTGTGTTTACAATTTCTGTTTGTATGATTGTGTTTAAACTCAGAAATGTACATAGATTTGAATTTAAACTCGTATACATGGTTTTGAACATAGAAAATGAATTTAAACTTATAAACAGATGGTTTTGAATTTAAACTCATATACAACTAAATATATAATCACAATCATTCAAACACAATTTCTGTTTGTATGATTGTGTTTAAAAATCTGACTTTTTATGATTTTGTTTAAAATTTTTGTTTCTAAATGCAAATCTGTGTACATTTCTGAGTTTAAATAGCCGAGCTCAAATATGTTGGGACATCAACCGTATGGACTGCATGTACTCAATATATGTTTGAATCTTGGAATGGTAGCAATTGATGTATTTCATTTGAATCTTGGAATATTTGAATCTTGTAATGTTTGAATGATTTAATTGGAATGTTTAAATCTTGGAATGATTATGTTTATGTAACTCTTTATACATTTGTTTATGATTATGTTTTATGCACTTGTTTATGATTATGTTTATGTTGTCATAGAAATGACGAGTCAAGAAAGAAACGATCGGGTCTGGACTGTACTTGAGGATGCTAAACTTGTTGAAAGTTTGGTAAATATGGTAAAGAGTGGAGTGTATAAAGCTGACAATGGATTCAAATCTGGATATTTACAACACTTGTAACAAGCTTTAAAAGAATCACTTCCCAATTCTGGTATATTGGGGTGAACCACATGTTGAGTCAAGGATAGAGACAATGAAAAAAGACTGGCAGGTTGTTTATGACATGGTGCATGGTAGTAATACTAGTGGTTTTAGTTTTGATAGTAAAAAAAATTGTGTGATTGCTGAAACATCGGTTTGGGAGGCTTATCTACAGGTATAAATTCACTTGTTATGTTTAAAAAGTGTGATTATAATTTGTGTTTTATAATTAAATGTTATGATTTGTGTTATAAATAGGTGAACAAAGAGGCGGCCAAATGAAAAAAACGAGACCTTTCCCCACTTTGAGGATCTGTGCATTGTTTTTGGGAAAGATAGAGCTAATGGGAGTAGAGTGAGAGATGCTAAGGAGATGGATGTAAAATTGGAAGACCGGTCCAATGAATTCGAGGAAAACCATTCTGATGATCAAGATATGCCTCTCATGCACACATAAATGTTCAAAGTCAAGACTGTACAAGTGGTAGCAAGAAAAGAAAAAATAGAAATGAGTCTTTGCATGAGGTAATCAAGGATACAACATTTGGTGACAGTTTTGAAAGCATTGGCATCGGTAGTGGAAGTTGAAGTTGAAATGTTTAAAAAGACTTCCATGATCGCCGATGAGCTTGAGAAATTTGGGACATTTTCTGAAAATGAAATGTTTTGTGCATTAGAAAAGATAACGATGCACGCTGAATCTGTGATCATTTTCTGGCTCTTGAAGGAGGAAAGGCGTGAAAATTGGGTTCGGTTCATGTTGAACCATTGATAGGTTGGTCGTGAAAACATTACTTTTGATTGGAGTACACGTCTTTGGTGCATATTTTTGGGTCCACTTTATGTTGGACCAATGACCGGTTGATTTAAAAACAACATTTTTTTATTTATGTTAGACTATTGATCGGTCTACTAATGTGTATGAACAATATTTTTGTTACTTGTTGCCTTGATGTTACGGTTTGGCAGTTTTTAGCCATGTATAAAGATGGTTAATGGCAGTGAGATGATATCATTGAATCTTGCTTTAGATAACAATCAATCTTAATTATTGTATCAGTTACTTTTTCGACATCGTTGAAGGTTTTTTGTGTGTGAAAGGTTTGTCTTTGAGGAATACTTAGACTATATTACAATGCAAACAGTAACTGATCAATAAACATACCTAGTAATGATCAATTCATAATTCACTAAGAGAGTTTGATTTAACACACTTGCATATGGATTTGTTTTACAGTTTTGGTTCAGATCCGGAGTTGGTAGGGAAGATGACCACAATGTTGGGTCAGGTTGTGTAACACCCGCAAATTTCGATAGATTAACCCCGAAGTCATCCCACTCTTTTCGTAAGAAAGATTTATTTAATGAGTTAGTTTTAACTTATAGTTGGATCCCTTCTAGGCAAGGTTACTTCAAAATATGAAAAGTGAGATTTTGGCCTCGGTACGAGTTTTGCGATTGTGACCGCGATTATGCCATATGGCACAATAGCATGGCACAATAGCGGCTTCAAAATATGAAAAGTGAGACTTTGGCCTCAGTACGAGTTTTGCGATTGTGACCACGATTGTGCCATATGGCACAATAGCATGGCACAATAGCGGCGATTGTGCCCGCGATTGTGACACTGGCACAATCGCCTGTCACTATAGCCCGCGTGTACCAGGTTGCTTAAAGACACCATTTCAGCATATTTCTCATCACACTTCACTTCCAACTTCTAGGTGCGATTTTCACATAGTCAAGGTGCGATTTCTACCATTTTTCCACTCCACTTCACCCCATTTAATGCTTGATTTGGAGCTTGTAATCAATAGCAATTGTTGTGCTTCTAGGATACTTCCCAAGTGTTGGCCAAGCCTCTAATTCCTCTCAAGATCTCATTCTCCTCAAGAACTAGGGTTTGACATTTTCTAGGTTTTGAGTTTAAAACCTAGTTGGTAAGTTCTAACTACTTGTTGGTGTAATCTTGGATTGTATAAAGAAATCATAAGTTGATCTAGGGTTTGATTTTGTACCAATTTAGGTGTTCTCCATAAATCATCCAACTAGGGTTTGGGTAAGATTTGGGGCTTTTGATTCTACAACCCCAAGGTGAGTTGCTAAAATCATTTTGTTAAAACTGAGAGCTCATCATTTGGTTTGATTTTGCATATCTTGCTTGGTATTTGTGGATGAATGTGATTTTGGATGAAATGCCTAAATTTCTAGGTTTACGGTTTGCCATGAAGTAAATAGATAATGAATTCGTGTATAAATGATTTGATTTGAATTATTGGAAATATTGAGTGGATATTGACATGTTATTGATGCATGAGTTATGTTCTTATGGCTATGTGATGAACGTATACATGATAAAATACATGTAAAGAAATATGTCATAGAATGATGCAAAGGGCTTGAGACCCTCGTTTAATGCCTATGATAGGTTGAGATGAATGTATGAGTCTTTTTAGACAGTACAAATATGCCTCCGAAGGTGTCATGATAGAAATGGCATCGAGGTTGATTGAATGTAAATAACATGGACGATCCAACGCAATGTGTCCACACCCAATAGTCTTGGGAGGTCCTGAAATAGGGACGCACCTATGTCGCCGGCTCTCGGGTGGCTCTGAGATGCGCGGGCCTCGGAAGGTGTCATAGTTGAAATGGCATCGAGGTATTGGGAAGCAACGAATGTAGGGGCATTGGTTGGTGGAAATGGGTCGCTCCCATTGTTTCCGAAGATAATAATAAACCGGTTTAACATGCTACTTATGTTGTTAGTACGATATTGTATATTGCATGCCTTAACATAATTTATTTGCATAGTGTCATTTATACAACTCACTAGGCTCCTTTAGCCTAACACTTGTTTGGTGTCGATGTGTCTCTCAGGTACTCGAGACGTCGTCCCCAAGTAGGCTTCGGACTTAGAGTGAGCTTGGGGGAAATGTTGGAGAGACCGGTCCGTGAGATCGCGAGTTTAAATCATATAGCGATAACCCTTTTGTAGTCTCCTTCCTAATAGGAACTAGACTAGTTGGTTATTGTATTTCTTCATTTAAATTACAAACCTTGTAATTGTATATTACTTATACCCCTGTTTTTGGGAAGAGCTCACGCTATGGCGTTACCGTACATGTACCACCTTCCGTGAAATGAAAGTTTTTGTTTACCCTAAATTTTGGGGTGTTACAGGTTGAAAATTCGTCGAAAAGAGAGGTGTTAGTCTTTGAAAATGTAGGGACGAGGTTGGAGGTGCATCGTGTTTTAAGCATGTGCACATTTAAACTATTCTGAATAAGAAAACTACAAAACAAAAGAAAACAAAAGAAAACAAAAAAAAATAAGTAAAAAGACAAAATACCCCTTAGTTTGAATGATAAAAAAAAAGAGTAATCATATGGACCCAAAGTCACATACTCTAAAGATAATTAACATGTCAATATCCCAGATCTAACAAAAATTAGACCATGATATAATACTGGGCACTTGGCAGTTGGGCAGGTACATGAATTTGACTTTGACTTGGAAGACTTAAAAAGGTATAATGGTTTTGGCTTCCATATCATTTCATGTGAGAATTTGTCAACAAATTTTATTGTATTTTAGTTTATTCTCTACTTTTCAACTTCCTCTGGTTCGTTAATGGTGCTACATACAACAACATGGGCCTTTTCTTCTCCCGTTTTCGTGATTGCCTGAGATGTGGAAGACCGGCCTCGGCCGCGGGTGAGGCGGACGATGCGAACGACGATCGCGATAATTCGTTTGATTTGTTTTTCGATCTTACGACTCTTGAAGCTGCCACCGATTACTTCTCGGAGTCTAACCGGCTCGGCCACGGCGGGTTTGGTCCGGTTTACAAGGTGATTTTCATTGTGCATTCACCTTCTAATTTTTTTCCCCAAAATCCACTTGTGGATTTGAAAGCTCTAACATCTTTTTAGTATGATTAATTACTCCAAATTGACGCCAATTTTGATATTGGAATCCAACTATTTCACCTTCTAAAAATGTTCTAATTTTGATATTGGAATCCAACTATTCACATGTGAATTTGAGAGCTAGCTCTAGCTTGATGTCAATTTTGATATCGGAATGTAATTTGTTTGACTTTTCGTAATAGTTTTGGTTTTAATAGCTTTCTAAAAATTTCTAAATGCTTTTCTTAATTTTCTAAAATGAAAGAAGTTTTTTTTTTTTAAACTTTCATAGAAACCGAAAATGAAAACTTAACTCCATTTTGCGAAATGTTTTCTAGGAAAATGAAAACAAGTTTTTCAAACCAAACACACACTAATTTGGGGTTACAGGGGGATTGTGGAAATACGAAATTTGGAATTATATAAGAGCATTTACAGTGGTGGAACCTCCAATAACCTTACTTACCATATTTTTTCATGCCACATCATTGTCATCGCAACAAACGAAGAACCTCCTTAAAACTCTACAATGGAGATTCTTACAAATACCTCTCTTTCTTTTTCTTATTTATAACATAATTTTTATTTATGTAAATTGCTATATAAACGAAAAAGAAAGTATTACAATAACATGGGTTCTTGTTCAAACACCCGGGTTCCAATAAGAACGTGTGACTGGACAAGAACCCCAATAAAAACCTCGTGAAGAACCTCTATTGTGATACTCTAACAATCAATCATGATCCTATAAAATTTAAATTCCTTTAGTTGAAATCCGTATTTACTGTAAACCCATTGTTTACGGTAATCATTAAATTTCATGAAATTTTTGCTAAAGCTTAAATTAGTAACTTTGATTATGGTGCCCAAAGTTTTCCTAATTTTCTTCTTGAGTTACTTTTGGCATAGTCCACGCGTTATTAGGGGTGAGCATCGGAACCGGGTACCCGCTTTTGGAACCGGAACCGGAACCGCTATGGAACCGCCGGTTCCGGAACCGGAACCGGTGTAAGTGGTTCCGGTTCCGGTTCCTAAAATACGGAACCGGTCGAGACCGGTTCCGGTTCCGGTTCTCATTTTTGTGGAACCGCTAACCGCCGGGTACCCGCCGAAACCGGTTAGGCTATATATATGTATATATTTATATATTAATAAATGTAATTTTATATATATGATTATTATGTTTAATAGACTAAATTTAAAATTATTATTTTACCTTTTACTTTACGCATAAACTTACGACCACTTTTTCACTCGACTTATTTATTCTTTTTTTTCGATATTTTTATATCGTATTTAACATTTCAAGTTGTGTTTTTTGTTATTTTCATTTTCAAAAATTGTCGTAATTATTTATATAGTTTTTATCGGATAAGTTTTCATCGTTTTACTATTTATTTCGTTATGTTGTGACTATGTAATAACTAATAATTTCTTTTTTATAACATAAAATATTAAAAAAAACATTTAAAAAATTAAACACCGGGTACCCGGCTTCGGAACCGGAACCGGCGGTTCCGGGACCGGTTCCCAAATATGAAGAACCGGTGCAACCGGTTCCGGTTCCGGTTCCTTCATTCTAGGAACCGCCGGTTCCGGTTCCGGTTCCGGTTCCATGAATTTTGGCCGGGTACCCGGTTTTGCTCACCCCTACGCGTTATCACATTCTTTTCATTTTTAATTTTCTATGAAATTTTAAGAGACACGTTTTGGTTGAAATGGTAGAGTTTTCATTAGAAAATTTGGAAATTTGTTTTGAAAAACAACTTTAATTTGTTTTCTAATTTACATAGAAGTTTAGAAAACAGAAAATTTTCATTTTCTTGGAAAACTTTTGAAAACCGAATGAACCAAATACATTTTCTAAAATTTTCATTTTCCTTAAAAAACTGAAAAGTTTTCTATAACCAAATGCACCCTTAAAGTTTAGTTTAAGGTGGTTATTTCAGAGTTCTAACAGATTTTGAGCAATTCTTCTAATAGAATAACGCTTTTGAACTCATGGAGCTTGATTCAAGAGGCCTCAAAAGTGAAGATGAACAAGTTATAAATACTCTTCCCTTTCTTGTTCTTGAAGGGTTTGCTGCCAAATGGTCAAGAAGTAGCGATCAAGAAGCTATCGCTTACTTCAAGACAAGGAGTTCGGGAATTCACAAACGAGGTGAAATTGTTGCTCAAACTTCAGCACCGGAACTTGGTCATGTTATTAGGATGCTGCGTAGATGGACCTGAAAAGATGCTTGTTTACGAGTATCTACCAAATAAGAGCCTTGATTATATTCTATTCGGTAATTTCTATATCATAGATACCATAAGCTAGAAAGATCGTATTTGTAGGTTTTAAAGTTGACAAAAGTTACCATTTTTGGGTCCAGATAAAGAAAAGTCTCGATCATTGCATTGGACACAAAGATTTCAAATCATCGTTGGTGTCTTAAGAGGTCTTCTCTACCTACATGAAGAAGCCCCGATAAGGATCATCCATAGAGACATTAAAGCAAGTAATATTTTGTTGGATGAGAAACTGAATCCGAAAATCTCGGACTTTGGTTTGGCAAGACTTTTTCCGGGTGATGATACCCATTTGAATACGTTCCGGATTTCGGGTACTCAGTAAGTATCTTTTGAAACTTAGATTGAAAAGTGTTCACATTATCAAATTGCAAGAGTAACTCCAATAGATTCTCTAATTTTTCTTTATTTTGCTTGCAGTGGGTATATGGCTCCGGAGTATGCAATCCATGGATATTTATCAGTGAAAGCGGATGTTTTTAGTTTTGGAATTCTAGTGTTGGAGATCGTTAGCGGCCGTAAAGTAACCGAGCGGCAGCTTGATTCCTCGAAGTCGGATCTATTGACCTATGTAAGTTACTAATCTGTCAACTATTGTAAAGAAACTAACCATGGTTGATTGCATTCAAAAGATAAGCACTCAGACTCTTTTTGAGGTCAATGTTTAAATATTTCAAGTTGAAAGTTGATATTTGGTTCTATTGAGAGAACGAAAATGATATGTTGTTAAGCGTGTGTTTGGTTGTAAAAAACTGTTTTTATTTTCCTAGAAAACGTTTTCAGAAAATAGAGTTGAGTTTTAATTTCCAGTTTCCAATGATAAAAAGTGTGTGTGAGTTTTGTCGTATAAGAATATTATATGTTTAAAAAAACATTTGTTACAAAAATTGTTACAATTTTTATGGAATGAATGGAGTGCTTGGTAATTGTTGTTGATATATCCTGGTTTGTTTCAGACATGGAGCCTATTCCAAACAGGGAAGCAACTAGAGCTAGTAGATGAAAGTCTCGATACATGTAATCCTAGTGAAGCAGCAATGTGCATACAACTAGGATTGTTATGTTGTCAAGCTATAGTTTCGGATAGGCCTGATATGAACGCTCTTCATCTTATGCTGTCAAATGACTCTTTTACCCTTCCCCAACCGGGAAGGCCAGGGCTTCAAGGGCGTGGAGGACGATGGACCACCACCACCACATCCGCACTTACGACCACTAATGGAAGCACTACTCTCACTAATAATACGAAACAATCTATTTCTAGTTCTGTAGATTATTCAAGAAATTCTATGTCGGTTTCATCTATGAACGAAGGTCGATAAGCCTCTTTGTTATGTGATCATGCCGAGGCTATATATTCTTTCATTCGATTACCGACCCAACATAAATGTAGGTTTCAATGTGTATTGTGATTATTGTGTGAATATTGGTTTTATTTGGGCATTCTTTTATTTATTTGGGGTCTATGTTAGCCAAATTTGACATTTCTAATGCGTTGAATGATGAAAAGTAATATATTTAAAACAACCTTTTCATGATATCGTTTTTATATTTATTAATAAATAAAATGAGATTTATAGTAATATAGTATTCAATAAATAATATATTTGTTGCTTATGAAACTCGTGGAAAAACTAGATACAAATTAAGGCATGTTTTATGTTTAGGCATTTTTTTAATATATTAAAAAAGTTCTATTAGGTTTGACATTAGCTCGATGATAAGCTAGTTTATTTATATGCTATTTAAAGTAGCATATTAATATATTTGAGAAGATGTCATCTAATCACCTATTTCGAGCTATTATTCGACGGGTTTATGACTTATTTGGGTAACCAACTAATTCCATTTGTACTAATATTACCATCAAACTATTTTTTGTACTCAATATACCATTGAACTCTTTTTTTTTGTACTCATAATACCATTACGAGTGGTAATAGCCCGTTTTTTTTCTTACGTGACATTTAAAAATATTAAAAAAAATGCTTATGTGGATATGACGTGTGTTCCACGTGGATCTGACGTTTGTTTTTTACTTTTTATACTCATAATACCATTGACTTTTTATACTCATAATACTCATAAAAAGTCAAAAACACACGTCAGATCCACATGGAACACACGTCATATCCACATAAGCATTTTTTTAATAATTTTAAATGCCACGTAAGAAAAAAAAACGGGCTATTACCACTCATAATGGTATTATGAGTACAAAAAAAGAGTTCAATGATATATTGAGTACAAAAAATAGTTTGATGGTAATATTAGTACAAATGGAATAGTTGGTTACCCAAATAAGTCATAAACCCTTATTCGACTTGTGCATCTTGTCTTTTTCCAAATGATATATGGTATGATATAACTAGAATAACACTCTTTTTGAGATCGAAAGCTCAAAAAAGTGTTAATAGGTTGGGTTAGGTTGAGTTCGGGTTTGACCCATTTATTAATCGAGTTGAAAATCTCAACTCAACCCAACCTGTTTAATTAAATGGATTGAGATTTTCAACCGAACTTAATCTGTTGGGTTGATGGGTTGATAGCGGGTTAACCTGTTTATGGTTATGTTAACCCAACCTATTAAATAAATGGGTTGAACCTGGGTTGACTCATGTCATTTAAACTTTAATCTACGTAATTCAATAACAAATCATAATTAAAATGTTCAAACTGTTAATAAAACACAAACCAAATACAAAAAGACAATCCAACCAAATTCAAAATAACATATTCAAAGTTTCAATAAAACACAACCGAATGTTCAAACTTCAAAGTCTCTATGTATCTCGACTTCCACTTCCACTTCCACTTCCACTTCAAAGTTAGAAACATGAAAGGTTAAGGTTAATGGGTTATGGTGCTGGTCGTAGACTCATAAGGTTATGGCAATACCTTTTTTTTAGTTTTATTATTATTTAATTTTTATAATGAAATTCTAATTATATAATAGAGTAAGCTCTAATTTTGGTCCTTGTGGTTTAGTAAAAACTTTGAAAGTGGGACTCGAACTCTGATAAGTCTATAAAACATCCTCGTGGTATTTATTTTACATTGAAAATAGTCTCTAATCAGTAACTTTGTTAGTTTGCTCTGTTAGGTAAAAGCGTATTTCCGTCTTTTTATTTTTAGTATTAATTTTTATTGTTAAACATTACATAAACATTACATATTTTTGATCAATGCTGCTTGTAATTGTCTTTTCTCCGACATTATTAATTGTACGATTCAATAAGATATTCCGTTCTTCAGGTATGTTGTTTAGATCATGGAATGTTATGTGTTTCCTACATAACTAATGTAGGATTATAATGGATTTGATAATGTCGTTTGATGTTTCAATTTTTACGAAGTTTAGGGGTTGCCGATAAAAAACCATGGGTCGGAAAAACAACCGGAGGTCAGAAATACAAATGAGGAGGGTCGTCGGGGAACTGGACGAAGATGGGTGATTTGGATATAGCCGAGAATCGGATGATGATGGGTGTTATGGATATCGTTGGGAATTAGACGCATGGATGTTCTGCATATCGCCTGAACTGGACGTCGGGGGTTCTTTTGGGTGTTAAAGATGATACGACGATGTTTGGAACTTCGCCGTAACTGGACGACGGTTATGACAGAAACATGACGTTTGGGGGGGGGGGGGGGTTGGGGGTCTTCAAGATAAAAAGCCTATTGATATATAAATTCTAAGTTTAATTTTATGTAATATTTTACATAAAAATTGATAATAAAAGTAAAAAGACAGAAATACCTTTGCACCTAACAGAGCAAACTAACAAAGTTACTGAACCACGAGGACGAATACCACGAGGATGTTTTATAGACTTATTAAAGTTCGAGTCCCACTTTCAAAGTTTTTACTAAACCATAAGGACCAAAGTTAGAGTTTACTCATCGTTTTATAATACTTTTCAACTATTTTTTCCTTAAAAAACTTAAATAACCATCAATTCCTCAAAATAAAGTTATCAAATAGCGAGTTCCCAATTCAGACCAAAATCCCCCAAGTATTCAAAATCTGGTAACAAGAAATCTTCAGTAACTTTTTACACTACGACGAAGGAATGAAATGGTGGCACGTGCCACCATATACACTAACGAGGGTCCACCCATGCTCATATACACCCTAGTCATGTAAAGCTCACAAAATAAAATTTTAGGATTATCAATGTCACTATGGATGTGTTTGATTGTGAAAAATTCTCCAATTGTACTTGAAAAACTGGAAAATTTAGACAACATTTGGTTCATTTAGGTTTCAAAATCCAAGGATATACTTTTCTTTATTTTTCTAAATTATATGTAAATTAAAAGACTGATATAGTAGCTTTCCAAAACTTTCTAAACATATTTTCTAACTTTTTAAAATGAAAACTCCACAAAACTTAACCAAGTCATGTTTTCTAATACTTTCATAAAAGATTGAAAACTCAACTCAACACTATTTCTTAAAAACATTTTTTTAAGAAAAATACAATATTCCTCTTACTCGGTTACGAATGACACACTTATCATAAATGACCATCAATTTCCTCCTCAGGCCATCCGCAATGGGCACTGGTATGGAGGCCGGTACCGATCGATACCCCCGGTAACACCGCCGAGGGTGATCGGTACCGGTGCAAACCGGTACCTCCATACCGGTTGAGAAGGCTACCCACTCCACTCCACCCCACCCACCCCCACCCCACCCTCTCTCTCCTTTCTCTCTCTTCTTTTCTTTTTTTATTTTTTTAATTAATTATTTAGATTGGTATGGAATTGGTATGAGTGTGGATGAATTAGTAACATATTGGTAAGATATTGAAAAGCTGATGTGGTGCTGACGTGACAGCCGGTACCAATGGTACCAAGTAAAACCATCCATGATGGTCTCATAGCTAATGTGGCAAGTTTGTCACGAGTAGAAGGATGGATAGACATAAAAAATAATTTCTGTTTTAACAAGTAACTAGTTAACAACCGAATTAACCGAGTTAGTTGGTGTATTTACATCGTTGCCCTCATCCCCCAAAACCTCTTTTTTGTTTATATGGCACTCTCCTTCTCAACGGCGCCATTGACTGCTTTCCCAACTCTTTCATCATCATAAACCTCCTTCACAAAATTGGAGATTTGGAACCCTAACACACTGCTCATCAGATTCTTCTTAATTCATCCTCTAACTACGATATGCAATTTTGCTCGAATCGGAAGTAGGCAAAAAAAGAGGAATTTGATTTGAAACCCTAACAACGATGAAGTCATCTTCTGGAACAATCAATGTAGCTGCAAGCGCACAGAAGATAAATGTTGATAATCGGATTACTCTCCGGTACTACTACCGGATCGCCGATAACATTCTCCGGCAGGTTCGTTACTTTGATCCGAAATTGAGTATTTGATCCGACTAACTACTTTTTTGTTCGTTCATGTGGATTATCTTAGAAGAATTGATGTCGGATAATTTCTACTTTTTGTATATGTTAAGAAGATCAATTTTGTGTTTAACGATTTTAAGTGTTAACGAGTTTGAAGTTGAAGATATGGAGTTAAAGTTGGAATGAGAGTTGTTAGATGCAAATATGCGAATTCTATAGCGCTATTGCTCTAGTTTATGGATTTCCTGGTGGATGTAGTTTTTGCTTTTAGTTCAATTGCTGCCGGTGGAATATGAGGCTCTTCATATGTGAATTTTTTTGAATTTTTTGTATTTGTGTAGAGTATCAATTTTGTGTTTAACAGATTTTAAGTGTTAACGAGTTTGAAGTTGAAGATCGGTGTTATGGAGTTAAAGTTGGAATGAGGGTTGTTAGATGCGAACATGTGAATTCTATAGCGTTATTGCTCTAGTTTATGGATTTCCTGCTGGATGTAGTTTTTACTTTCAGTTCAAACGCTGCTGGTGGAATTGATACTATAGGTGCCCTTATATATAGTTTATGAGGCTCTTTATATGTTCGTTCAAAACATCCAGTAGGATATTGAATGTAGTTGTATTTGTTAATGTAGCTCTTGTTGTTGCCCTAGAGTTACAGTTGACATATAGATACCTATGTTGAAACGAAAGCGTATAAGGATTGGTATCGATCACTGCTTTTGTGTAAAGTTAAGCGTAAAAGTTTGGTACAACGGTATTTTATTCTGTGAAAAAGGTCAGTTAAATGATAAAAGTTGATATAAGAGATTGAAGGTATCTGAATTGAATGAGCGATGCATACAAGTTGGGGATAATGAGTGTGATAAACAGATTAGCTATACAAAGGCTATATTGGAGGCTTAAAACAAAAACTAGGCCAATTGTTGCAGATTTATCTTCAGTTTTAGAAGTCAAGGGTTTTTGAGTGTTACAGTGAATTCTTGTTGGTGCATATGAGCAAATAAGTGGCATTTGTGCATTTACTTGGGACCATATGGAGCATACATCAATACATCATTAGGATGGAGTAGGAGGATCAATTTTTACCAAGTGCAATTATAGCAGCTATGCACTGACCACATTGCAGCGGTGCAAAGAAACACATCTATCTCTCTTTGTGTGGTATTAGTTCCTGTGGCATCTTTGAAGAAATTTTGGATAAAAAGAGGGTTCCTTGAAAATGAAATTGATGTCCATCATAGTAGGGTTCTTCACAACATACTAGTCATACAAGTAAATGTTTGTATGTAAACCAGTTATAATTTTTAATATCATTAAACTAGAAGCCATCAACGTTGAAATTTTCAGCATAGTGATGAACAATGACAGAATAGAAAAGGGAGGAATTTAGGAGAGAAATGGAAAAGAGTTGCAATAAGAAGCGTAGAAGAAAGGCATTCATGCAAAAGTGGTTGCTAGTTTCTACATATTAAGCATAATGATCCTTTACGTTGACAGGTCTAATTATGATACTATAGATAATAGAACTAGCTCTTTGTAGGAAATCGAACTTCACATGAACATAAAACATGACATTCTCTGTCTGACCTGAACCCTAGTTATAGGAAAGCGTGGTTATGATGGGGGAAAGACATATCAAATATCTCTCAAGTTGATGGTTCAAATAGTCAAGCTCCTAAATTGGTTCCCTGAGAAAATATGTGCTGAATTTTATTCAGTCTTTTAACTATTAGAAATTTGATTATATGTTTTAGGTGATTGGAATGCACTTCTGTCACCAATTTTCATATCAATAATTAAATATATTAAAAAATGTAATCTTTTTGCCAACTGTACTCTTAGGAAAGCTGTATACTAGCTCATGTAAGTTTTTATTTTGTGATTCACTTTTTGGTCATATGAGTTGATGTTTGTTACTTTTCCCAAAAATTGTGGCATAAATTTTAATGGTATGGTCATCTTTTCTCCGAGTGTTTTAAACTTTAAGGTAACTGTGCTTCTTCAGGCTGCCATCTTCCGACAAGAGAAGAATATTATCGATCTATATGTCATGCTTCTAAGATTTTCAAGGTAAGAAAATGTATTTTTTGGGTATGAATCTGGCCCCTGGTAAGGTGACGGATTTTTTATTGGCGTGTTACCAACGTCTGAAATGTAATTAGCTTCTCTTCTTTAGTTTGGCTACAGAAACAATACCATTCCATCGAGATTATAGAGCATCTCTTCAGAGAGATAAACTTTCTCTCAAGAAGGTAAAGACTTTTAATTTTTGTTCTCTTACCATTACGAAGTATCTCTCATTATCATCAATTTTCAGTACCTGTTTTTCTAATATATTTGAATTACAGAAATCATTGAGTGCTCTAACTGAGCTGGAGGAGTTAAAACCAGCTGTACAACAGAAGCTTGACGATTTATCCAGAAAACATGCATATCAATCAAATGGGTGGAGTCATCCTCCTCAACAAAAATTATTGGAATCACCAAAACCTACACCAGAGAGATCTTTGGTTCGGAGGCAAACCTCGATGAACAGTTATACCATTGATAAGGTACATGTAACATTAGTTTTCTTCCCTCTTCAGTCTTTACACTTGAGATGCTATGCAAGATAATTTGTATGTATACTTGCAACTTGACCAGGCAGTGGGGATTTGACTTATTAAGGAGCTGGTTGTGATGGAATAATGTAGTCCTTTGGTCATGAGAGGCTCTGCTTCTTTACCTTTGTTACTTCTAGCTTAATTGCACTCAATCATCATGATTTCATGATCTGTACAGGCTTAAATTGATAACCTTTATAAAGAACTTTTCTTGCAATAGTCGTCATAAATATAGTGCATGAATTGTTCATATGCATTTGAGAGAGAGAGGAAAGTTTAAATGGAAACTCATTTTTCATTGCGAACGTGAGGTAGCCGAGAGTGTGCCACGTGGCATATTCAGTCTGAATAATACAAGATTATTCAGAATGAATATGAGCCGAATAGGACATGTGGTGTGCTCTCGGCTGTCCTCACGTTCACAATCAAATTTGAGTTTCCATTCGAACCTGACCATATATATATATTCCCTTTTCATTTGAACATCCAACTTTCTCTTTGCCTTGTTAACTCTTCAACCGACTCTAACATTAAACTCTTGAGAATGTGTGAAATCTCCATCTCTATCTTCCACCATTGACATATGCAAAATAAGTACACAGGAATTTGAGATGAACATCTGACAGCCCAGTCTATCCTCAGATGTCAAATTATGGTAAAGACACATATATTAAATTATATCACCAACATAAGAAATATGTGTGTGACCCAAGAAGGTTGATTAAGATGCACAACTAGAAATCACCAGTTCAATACAGATCATATATATAAACAGTTAAATAAAGTTATTTTGTTAATGTGGTAAAATTCGTAGAACGCTAAAAGAGAGCAGGTGTCACAATCAGTTGCATATTGTAACTGGTGGCCGCAGCAGCAGCTTTGGCCACATACTTTGCTGGCTGTGTCTGTCTTGAAAAACTTGGATGCCACATCGAAGCATTTCATTTGGTCCTCATTTTTTAATCTGTTTTAGGTGCAGGTAGGAAGATGTAAACCACCCAATAACAGAAACCCCATTTGTAATTTAGCCGAACTTCAGTTTTCTTATACAACTTTACTGGCAGTTAAATAACTGTTGATGAATCACTTACAAAATTTAACCCAATCTAATATTAACCTAAAACCTTTTTGTCTTTTCGGTAATGGTGGTTGTTGATCTGACCATGATCATTATTGACTCTTCTTCTGGATAATTCGGTGTTGTGATGAAGAAGCAACAATGGGAGGATTGTTGCATATAGTCAGTGCATTCAAGTGTAAAGGGATGAAGGGTGTAAAGGGAAAAACATGCATAAATGGTAGTTCGTGCAATGTTTTAAAAATATGATTATATCTGCCACAAGTTTTTAAATGATGATTATTGGTGTAAATAGGTAAAAGACTAAAAGTATGACAATTGTTGATGCACATAACGTCATATTTCTTGTATTGTGGTTCTCTTATTGAAGTTTGGAAAGTATACATTTTAAAGTTGTATAACAATTTGAGACAAACAACCTTTTTCTATGAAATCTTAAAAATAGCAGGCACCACAAGTTAATGCTCATGGGTATGCATATCAAGATACTCGGATGCAGATGAATGCACAAGCTAATCCACTGGAAGAGCAAACTAGGCGATTGTAAGTGTTATAATTATGGCTTAACCTAATATATCGTCAATTTTTCATGCAATTCACATCTCTCTCTCTCTCTCTCTCTCTATATATATATATATATATATATATATTAGGGTCAAGTTCAAATGTGAACTCAATTTTGGTTGTGAACGTGAGGACGAATCTCAGCCACACATCTTCGGTTACGGTGGACACGATCACGGAGGATTGACGCGATTCATGGGAGGGTGGAGATTATTAAAGGAGGGGACCCGGTCAAAGCCGTCTTTATTAAGCGGATGAGTGGTTGAGATTTGTCCTTACGTTCACAACCAAAATTGAGTTCACATTTGAACTTTTCTCTATATAATATATATATAGACACACACACACACATATATCCGTTCTTTCCTCTCCTAGCTTGAGAGTCAATTACCCAGGGTAGGTTGCACAACATATTATACAAAGAAATGAGATGGTGAGGTAGCCCACTATGAAATTAACAGGAAGTAGCAAGTGAATGCACACATATACATGTGAAATTAACAGGAAGTAGCAAATAAATTGATCAAAGCGAAGGTAGTAAATGTGAAGTCTAATTCAAGAACTGCTTATGTTTTTAAAGAACTGCTTATGCTAGATGGTAAGATCAGATGTTGCATTGACAGATGGTTAAAAGGCTAACAACTGAATGGATGTAGTCATGAAGAACATCTTTAGTTTCCATTCTTATGGAACAAAAAGAAGGCAAAAAAAAAAAATAGAGGAAAAGTACAATCAAAGTATCTTGTAGTAAATTCACACCTGACACCTAGTCGGTATTAGTCCTTGTTGGCTTCTAGGTGTATGTATCAGAAACCAGGGAAAAAGTGTTTGCTGCTATATAGTTCTTGTGTTTAATAATGTTTACCTTCTAACATGCTTCAATATGTGGTATTTTATCTTTGTTCGCCTTTGGTGTTTTGTTTTCTTGCAAATGCTAAGTCACAACTTATGATTGTGATAAATGTCTTTGTTCTTTATCACACCTCAGTAAAGGTTCATGTTGAACAAGTTGTTGCTACTGTTTTGAGAATTCGGATTATGGTATCAGTTGTGATTCTGTACAAACGTAGTTGTTATACACTGGATCAAATCAGTTGGCTGTTTCATATTAATCGAATGCGATGTTATAATTTCCACAGGCTTTTGAGAGGCCCGGGGCTCTCCCTAAACGGTTTCCCACTCAATACAAGACACAAAACAAAATGCCTAAACAGAAAGCCCTGCTGATCTATTTATACTACCCAAGCCGCCTACCAATATTGACCAATTGATTGACATATGGACCTCTTGACTCTAGGGTAAAACAGTAGTGTAAACCAAACCAAACTAAACCAATAAATCCATTATATCCGACAGAGACGTAGGGTCGGGGAGGTAGGATGTATACGAGCCTTACCTTCTATCAAGGGTTAGAGAGGCTGTTTCCTTAAAGCCCCTTGGCTTACAAAACAAAAAGAACGGGGAACAAATGTGGTAACTAGCTAGACAAACATAATCCACGAAGTGTATATAAAACTTGGTGTCAAATTCCCATTGATGGGAAACTATATTGGTATACGATATTTTATAATAAAATTTTGGGGAGGATCTCCACATTGGAGGGAATACCTAGAAGCCACAAGAACCTGAAGATGGAGACATACTATGTATATGTATACACATATATATATATATATATGCTTATGTATGTATATGTGCATAATTTTGCCAATAGGCACACTTATTTGCATCCGTATTCTACATTATATGGTTATAGAAGTTGATATTTTGATGGTCATTAGCCGAGTTTTCTTTTTCTTTTTTTCATGTTATTCTAACACAATATTTCTTTTACTTTTCTTGCTTCTTCAGATATCTGAATATTCCTCGTGCAACGGAGGAAACTCTCTCCAGGCATTCTATTTTGGGCCCTAATGGACTTCGTGGGCAATGGCAAGCTCCTAGCATCAGTACTGGGGTATCTTGATTTACCTTCCCCTCTCTCTTTTAATCAGTAATATAGAGGCTTACACTCTTATATGTACCTCAGGTTCGTTATCCAACCAATATAGATTTGACACCCGTTGAAATCCCGAGGTTAGGCTCACCATTCTTCTTGTAATTCCAACCCAATTAAAGATATTACTAGAACTGAAGTTGCTTTTCCCTTCATATGATTTTTGCTTTTTAGAAGGTACTAATAGCACTTTTGGTATTTTGATATTAAAGGGAGAAAAAGCTGCTTCTTTTGGAGGATGGTGTTTCGACTGAAAAGATTACTAGCAACCTGGAGCAAGAAAAATCTAGTCTAGAATCTATTAATATACCAACCAATAACAATAAGCCATGTGTCGATGAACCTGGTTCCTTGATATCGTTTGAGGATAAACTTGAAACCCCTGTTCAGTTGGACATAATAAGACAGCCCTCCCCACCTCCTGTTCTAGCAGAGGTCCAAGATTTGCTTCCTACAACTTTACCAGAGGTCAAGGATACCGGGCCTGGATCTGGAAATCCCACCGAGGGTGTTGTTTCTCCTCTTGAGCTACACGTTGTGAGATATTCTAACTTTCAATTTTTCATCTCTACATTTTTAATTTTGCAAAGACATTATTTTGCAAAATGTTTTTTTTCTTATTTGGTACCAGCAGCCGAAAACACTAACTATGGCCTTTCGCAGTCTACAAAACTGATGGACCACTTCATGAAACTGGCAAAGTCAAATACCAACAAAAGTTTAGAGACATGTGGTATTCTTGCTGGATCACTTGTACGTGCCATTAATTTCCATTATGCGTATATCTTCCTATAGTGCTGATCTAACTGTTTCATATTCTTGCTTCTAGAAAAACCGAAAATTCTATGTTACAGCACTCATCATTCCAAAGCAAGAAGCGACATCGGACTCGGTAGGGCGTCATGACCTTATTCTTTTTATACTTATGTGACCTATGTGTTGATGTTGCAAATTGATGTTGCCTTTTGCATCATTGCAGATGTAGAAACCATTTTAATAGCTTCCCTACATAATAGATTAGCCATAGTATGATTGCATTGGCTGGTAATAAATCCTTTTGTATGATCTTTCTGTATACATTTTTCTGGTACAGTGTCAGGCTACCCATGAGGAGGAAATATTTGAAGCTCTGGATAAACGGTCGCTATTCACTCTTGGATGGATACATGTGAGTTATATGATTGTGATTTTAATTAGTATCTGTGATGCCTTTACTGTTCTAGTTAATTTTTCTAGAGTCATCTCTGCCTTCAAAAACGTAATGCATCTGATTTCTGTCTTATTAGCTTTCTCAAATTCTAAATACTTGGTCTTATTCTTTGGCCTCTTGACATTTTAAGCCGTTTCTATGATTATGAAAATGACTTGACATATTTCTTGGAAATAATACCTGGAAATAGTGTACTTGATACTCCCCTGTATCACGGATTGAAAATTCTGTTTTAGGATGTCCCATATTAATTGTGATGTTTTTCTCCAGGAAATTATTAGCTAGAAGTTACTAATTTGCCCCATAGTCATCATTGCCAAATATTTATAGATTCTGGTCCATGACATGTACTTCAATTTGAAAACAAAGAGTTCACTAAAAGTGTTTACTGTTTACACTATTTTGTCTTGAAATGCATTTTTAATGTTTCATTGATTGTCGAAATTTTTATGAATGCATGTTTTAATGTGGTGGGTGCACAAAGATGATAAGCAGGTTACAGTTTGGGGACTGTAAAGCCTTGATTCAAACATTAACGTTGAGCTCAATATCTACACAATCATAGGGTTTGAATGAGTTTGGTAATCTTATGTTGTCTCAGACTTGTAGAAGTGAAGGTTCAGCCTGTTTGATTTGTGCACAGATAAAAAAACCTGTGTTGCCTTCCACGTGTGAGCAAGTGGTCTATTTTTTTTATTCCATAACAAGTCCATAGGTTGAAGAACTTTACAAATATCAACGGTTTCATATGAAAACAGTGATCATCTTCTTTAAGAAAAATGTACACCATATACATTTTTATGCTTCATAAAAAATGTAGGAACACCATATGATCAATGTTATACATATAAAGATGTACTATATATAGAAATTATATTGTATCTGTTATTTTAATTTGGTTGTATAATTATATCTTGTACATAAAAACTAAATTCATTTACGTGGACATCCTTATGCTATATAAAAACTAAAACAATTTACTCGAAGTATAATTTACTCCCTCTCCCTCGTGTTTATGTAGTTATGTATATCCCTAATATGTCTTCTGTATCATTTGTATGTCATTTTCTTCAGTGATTTGATAATGCATCTCTTCATCCTTTGTTCATGATAGATCATTTAGAAATCTATTTAAAATGGACTTGATTGTGACACCGAAAACGTCTTGAGACTCTCATCCAAGGTTCTAAAAAACGCGCCAAGGCGCCACGTTAACCTCCTTGGCGTCACTGTAAAGCGTCGAGCTCGTTAAGGCACGTTATGGCGTGCCATGGCGTTACAAATGTGTACTTTCCATTTTTTGTATCTATGTATTTGGAAATTCTATTAAAATTTGGCATTAGTATCGGTTAGAATTTGCCCGTTAGTATAGATTAGAATTCAGAAGTTCTTTTCTTTATCATTTTATATGAATTTAATTTGTTAATAATTTTATTATTATTGTTCAAGACACACACACACGCTCACACACACATATATATAATATACATATGTATTATACATGGATTTTCCGCCTTAAGGCACGCCTTGGAAAATGCCATGGCCTCACCATAACATGTAAGGCTTAAGGCTTGACCTCGCTGTGCCTCACATCATTTAGAACCTTGCTCTTATCTACTCTGTGCTACATCCTGATCCTTGTTTCATATTTGCAGACACATCCAACGCAATCTTGTTTCATGTCATCCATTGATGTTCATACACACTATGCATATCAGGTAACATTACCTCCATCATCCTTTTGTGGTAACATCTAAATATACAACAAGTATATCAAGTCATGTCCCTTATAGACTTTTTGTGGTAATTTTAAAAACCATAAAAAAAATTGTACAGAACACTGGAAAAGATAAACCTCCGATATGGTGTTTTATAAATTATTGCATCCTCTAAAGTTCCCGCTTTGAGGTAGTGGCAGGGCTGTGTACATCTCCCACCCCACCTCGTATATACTGTGCTTGTTTGGTATTTAAGTTCCCTCCATCTTTTCTTTAACCTTTCCATATATTTAGATAAAAACTTCTAAGAACCCTTATCTAGTCAAGGATTTTTCTCGTTATGCAGTATTTGACTTAATATTCAGTTTAAGGAAATTGGTTAACTGTCGTCAAATATCAAAAATACCTTTCAATACCAAGAAAAGATGATAATTAATGTACGAAGTGCCGAATGGGAAATTGCAGCATTGTATCAAAAGTAGTTATTGTATTTTAGGTTGTACGGTTTATATTGTGATATAAAGATTCATTCTCTAAGATCTAGGTTTTATCCTCTAAGATTTGGTTTTTCATTCCCAATTTATCACAATTCATCTCCAATTTGTATAATTCTTTTACTGGTTTGTAGTTGTGCATTACCAATGTGCAGAATTTAATCGGTAAGTTCCAATTATGCTGGGATTTTAGACAAGAATATGGTTGGTTTAGGATAATGTTATTCCCTTTGCACAATGTTATGCCCTTTTTGTGTGATTCGGGAACCGCTGTTGATGCAACCATGCATTTACAATCACGCCTAACTTATTGTTTAAAATTTTGGATGGATTATAGATATTAATTCAGCTATAAGATGGTATTTCTTGATAATTATATGGAATCTTAGCTTTATTGTACATCATTCTCTAATGTCTGCATTTCTTTACTGAGGATTTTTTGTTCAATCTTCAGATTATGTTACCGGAGGCCATTGCAATTGTCATGGCACCCAAAGACAGTTCAAGGTATTCATTGCATCATTTGTTATAACATTGATATATAAAACCGTTTTGTTTCTAATTTCAGTTTCCTCAAAAGTTTCAGTGTGTCACAAAATATAGTTTCAGAAAAGTGTTTGACTATTACAAAAGTATCTCTAGTACATCTCTCTAACTACAAAATATACGCTATAGCAACGATGGGAAAAAGGAAAACTTATGATGTAATTGAAAATATGGCCGAAAACAAACATTGCCATTCTGAGAAAGAAGACTAGAATACAAATATAGCAACTTATTCTTGTTTTCTGATTAACCATCATGTTTACAGAACTCATGGTATTTTCCGTTTGACAACACCTGGCGGCATGGGAGTCATCGAAATTGTCCTCATCGGGGTTTCCATGCACACGATGCACCTTCAGACGGCAGCCCAATTTATAACAATGTACAGATGTTTATATTAACCCCAAGTTGAAGTTTGACGTGATTGATCTGCGGTGATCTCCTAAGGGGTACGTACTTCATTCTGATGCAAATACTTTGTATATACGGAAGAATTTACAAAGAAACATGTCCACTGACAATCTGAAAACCAAAACTAAAAAGCTCGTGTTTGAGCGAAAGACTTGAGGATTTTTCTTAGCGAAAAAACAATTCCGGTTATATTTGAAAAAAGAAATTCACTTTGAAGAAGCGTGTAGTTTTGCATCGAACATTTATATTGCAATTATGGTTTGAAATATTATTTTTTTCGGGTCTGTAATCAACTTATGATGTCATTAGTTTGTATATACCATGCAAGATTTATTGGGTATGTATGATTTGAACACTTTATGTGAAGGGTTACGACTTATTTCTACTGTCATAGTGGAAAAAGCTCTAACCAAATTACGTCTTAATTTTGCTATTTTACATGATAACATCCATCTTTTTTGTTGGATTTGCCCATGCCAACAATTTTTTAAGTAAAAAAGAAGCTGAATTGGATCTAGGCTTGGGGTTTCATTAGAACTAATTGAAAAATTAACTAAACATTTTATATTTAAAAATTGGACTTCACCAAAGGTTGGAGGGGGCTTAATACCATCCAGACTCCGTACTTCCTCCGTCTCTCTTGTTCTAAATAATAGATGATTACTTTGAGTGAATATGCCACGTGATACGCACTCGGCTTTCCTCACGTTTGCAATGAAACTTGGATACGAAGCCCAATTTTCATGTGTGTATATATATATATATATATATATATATGTGTGTACTTTCATTAATTCATTTTCGTTTATTATTGTCATTATTATTATTATTATTATTAGTATTATTATACATCTGAATAGAAAATTTAATTTCCAATTATGACCACACACACAAGGTTGTATTTCTTCGTGTGGGACTTCTCACGTTAAAATAAGACACAAGACCTACCTTTGCCATCTCTAGATTTAATCCTCGGCTAAAATGACAATTTATGTACCTACAAAATATATAATGCACTAACCCCACATCATAATTTGGGTGTCCTCTTTAAGATTTGGACTCTTCCACTTGTCATATTCCCTTAATAATTCACAATGAAACATACCAAAATTTTTTTTAAGTTTCATAACTTTTTAATTGAATAAAGATATTATAATATATAACATTTGTTAGGACTTAGAAAGATGAATAGTAAACATAAAAATTAATGTATAACTTTAGTTCATGTAGTTTGATATATATATTTATAACGTTTTTTGTCCTTGATTTGTAAAAAAATATTTTTTTCATCTCTGTGGTTTTTATTTTTGTTCCAATTTTATCAATCCATCCAACTTTATTAAATTAAAGTTATGTTTGCCAAAAAATAAGCTAATTTATAAGCTAGTTCATTCAAACATGTATCATAAATTAGTTTTTTGAAATGCTACTTTGAGTGACTTTTTGGGAGTTTTTTTTTGTAGTTTTTCCCGGTTATACTTTATCAATATGAATTATTAAATTCAAATATATACTTTTTGGTCATTTTACATACTCATAAGCTAGTTTTTGTTAAACATAATTTGTTTATAAGCTAGCTTATCAGCTAATAACTAGCTTATCAATCAACAGCTCACTTATTAGTTATCAGCTAAGCTACCAGCTAGCTTAGCAACTAGTTTTCCAAACATAGCCTAAGTGGTTAACTCATCTAAAAAGTGTTTCTTTATATTTTTTTAATTTTCAAATTACAAAATTCACATTTTGTTACTTTTACGTTATTTATTTATTGTATTAAGACATTTTCTTTTATTGGTTAATAAAAAAAATAATCAAATAATTTATTAAACTATTAATAAGTATATGTTATTTTTTCCAAAACTTTAGGTTAAAATCTCTTAAAACTAATATTTTTTATTTATTGATTTATTAAATCTTTTTATTTATTTTAAATAACCATTGACATACAACTCAAATAATTTTATAAACTATTAATAAGTACATGATATTTTTTTTCAAAACTTTAGCTTAAAATCTCTTAAAATTAATATTTTTTATTTATTTTAAGTAAGCATTGACATATAGACATTTCCGATAGATGCTAACAACCACGTAAAATAGACATCAGCTGCACCATATAACCTTTTTTTTTTTATTGTAAGCATATAGTTAAATACCTAACACAATGCATAAAGTCTGTCATACCCGTCATACTAACCTTTCGTATGACAATATTTATACGAACTTTTTTTTTGGAAGAGGTATCCCAGACCACATTGGGCCCAGACTAATCCTCGGCAAATTTGGGCCGAAACCCGACTGCTAAAGCATGCAGCCCGGGGTCGAAGCCCCCGTACCTCCAGAATGCGTCCCCAGGGCTCGAACTCGGGTTCACCACTGTAACATCCCAGGCGACCGTGGTTCGATATTGTCCGCTTTGGAGACACAGGGCCCTAACCGGTCACCCCTACTCCCTCACGGTTTTGCTTTGGAGTTGCCCAGTCCAGGTCACAACCCAAAACGCGTCTCACCAGGTGAGGTATCAACACACCTTATAAGGAGTGCTTCGTTCCCCTTACCAGCCGATGTGGGACGAGCTGTTACAACCACTATGTAGTGCCCAAGCCTTACCACTAGGCTAACACTCCTTTGGTAATATTTATACGAACTTTATATTTCATATAAATTCATATTACTACTTATGATAAAATCTTTTACGGTTTATAACCCGATGCGAAAGTCAGGCTCTTCATAACTAGTTTGTTACAAGAAAAGGGATATGAACACTTTTACTAGCGAGGGACTAAATCTGAACACTTTTACTAGCCATGATCCTCATCTCGCAATTTCAAAAGTATAATTACGAATAGTGTTATTTCCCTATAAATCACAAGGACTAAAATTGTAGTTTACTCTAAAAAGTTTTATTTAAGATGCCGTAAACCGACTCTTATCGGATAAACGTTTACTAGCAAGAGACATCCCCAGTTACACTATCGTGTAACATTCTCGTCTATCAAAATATATGGTTGTAAGCGTCTTAAACACTTAAACCCAATAGGTGTTTCCCTCATTCACAAGGTAAGATTCTTGATCATTTTCCTACTTAATAAGTAAACTAATATGATATACAAAACGTGATAAATGTTTATTAAACCTTCTTAAATCTTTTTTAAAATACAAATAAAATATTTGAGGATGTAAAGTAAAAGGAAAAATTATATCCGCCGACCGTTCCTTTCGAAAAAGTTGTCTTAAAAAACTTAGACATTATCTTGTGATGTTTTAATGTGTATTAACAGATGAGAAAGGTTCAAACAAGAACAAAGTCAATTTGCAAGAACAAAGGAACAATTCTAGATCACATATGATGTGGGTCCATGTGGGTATATGATTCAGATGGGTCCCACCATTAAATCATATATGATTTTTTTAATATGTGGGACCCACATGGGCCCACATCAATATGTGGTTCAAAATGGTTCTTTTATTCTTGCAAATAGAGTTGTTCTTGTATGATCCTCCCTCATTAACGGATTATATCAAAGATATTTTAAAAAAATATCTTTTGAAAACAATTAATATAAAAATAATAGGATTACTCGAAACAATAATTTGTTTGAAAAGGAGTGAAAGGACGTAATATGAAGAGCACACCCCCACCAAATGAATAATAGAGCATGGGAAGATGGCCTTACAAAAAGCTTCATTGTACTATAAACTAATCGATTGGTTGCAAACTTGCAATAATCTTGATAATTGGTATTCGGTAATGAGGCAAGACTTTGATATTTGAAGAATCCTTTTTCTAGAGAGTTATCAGTTTGAGTGGTATTGGGAATTTTTCTTATTGTTTTCTAAAACCCATATAGTTAATTGAGGTGTATGTAAAATGGACCACACTCGGCCGAATGGTTAACGAAAGTACTACGTTCCGTTGTAAATCCGTCACAATTAATCCAGATCCGTCGTTGATCCGTCCCTAACGCATATCCGTCGTTGAGCCGTTACTGAAAGTTGTCCGTCGTAGATGTTCGTCGCAGAAAGTATCTTCTACGCGACCTTCACTGACAGACAATCAACGATGGATCCGTCTTTTAGCGACGAATAGCGACGGATTTTTCTGTCACTTTAGTGTACATGTAATTTTACACGGAATTTTTGTGTAAAATTTTATGATTTAAACAAAACTTTTTTATTTTTATATTTACTTATTATTCTTGCATGCAACTCAATGTATCTATATATAGAGGGTGTTGTTATATATATGAACTATCTTTAGCTTTTTTATACTTAGTATATCATTGTATGTAGTTTGTATTCGACCCCACCCCGCTTTACAAACAGTAAAACCGCCTTCACATCATCAAACCTGAGCGAAAAATGAACAAATAATTCATTTTTAACCTTAGACAAATCTGTAGCCCATTCTTCATCCACCAAAATCCCTCTAATTGCAAATTTTCTTCATTTTTTATTAAAAATCTAGTGAAAAACTCTATAGTTTTCATTTCTTTCAACACCCTATAAAATTTTAGAATTTTGCACCAAGTCAAGAGGCTCAACATGTTCCACATCACCTAACTTTTTCAAGAATTGAACCCCCATGTCAACCTCCTAAAGAGAAGCCACACCTTAATCCACATGGTTGTCAACCTCATTATTAATAGTCCTTTGAAGAATACATTTACTTTCCTTGCCCAATGTCCTTTTATCATCACTCCATTTTTCAACACCTTTCAAAATTTGAGTTTATTTTTGAAAGCAATATGCATAATCATATTATCATGATGTAATCCTTCCAACTTCCAAGAATCTTCTACAATTTGCACATCTTTCATATCAAACAAATAATGAAACATATGAAAAGTAGTTGGTCCAAAGTCACCAACCTAACTCCTTTTAGAGAATCAAATAGCGGTAAGACAATTAACGATCAAGTCTTACACCAGTAATATTAGGCATGGTCGATCTCCACTAATATTAGAAATAGCGGATTTTATTCTATGACAACTACGTTATCCTAGTTATAACAACACAGTACTCTCTCAGTGTATCATCCTCATCATTGGCCTTCTACAATCAGCTCTCTCTTTCTCTCCATGTTTTTCAAAAGCAAAATTCCTATTCTGTGACGTAATAATTAATAATTAATCAATTATTGTGTTCTCATGCGAGTTCCCGTTACAAACTTAAAGTTACTATAAGATAAGGTATGTCATGTGTGTGTCACATATTCACAAGATACTAATTATAAATGATCTTTTAATCATTTATCATGAATAACATCTTAATATTTGGCACACATTTTACAACCCAAATATTCTTTTCTATATCTATATATGTAAATGTACATATAGGGTTTTCAAATAAAAACAACTAAATAAGATAATAAAAAACAATTAAATCACTTATAAAATCATATATAACTATACACTATGATCAACATAACAGTGTTCAAACAACGACATGATTTGCAACTTCAACTTACATTTGTGTTTATGTAAAAAATTACACAACTCGATATCGTAAGAAACTTGTGTGAGGCTTAACCGTCGAGAGAAAGAAATTACAATCGATGATAAGTACGAGAAAAATAAAATAAGACAAACAATTTGATGACGCAGGAAAAACCTCACGACGGAGGAAAAAACCTGCGGTCGACCTAAAGGATAAGTCGACAGAGCACTATAATCACCAATCAGGGGTGATGTCCTTCGAGTATACAGCTTTGGTCGTACGATTACAACTGAAACAAATATGAAATCGAATGTAAATTACAGATGATTCTCAGAATAATCGCTATAGAATTTGTGGGCTTCGGATAGACTTCGTGTCCTTGAATGTTGACTTGATCCTTCTTTTATAGTATCTTTGAAGTAACCGTCCAACGGGGTTGTGGTTCATTAATGTCCAAATCGTAACTGTCCAACGGTATTCTTGACTATTAATGCTTGGTTTATAACGGTCGAACGGTACTGCCGATAGTTAATGTCTAGATTGTAACCGCTGCTAGAATCTTGCTTGTAACGATCGATCTTGATGTCGTCGGTTCCCATCGAATGATATATAACTTACGACGTGCCGTTGTAATGATGGACTCCAACGATCATGGCATAGTACTCAATCTCGGACTTTCTCAAAGGTGGACAATTGTTGGATATTATGATCAGCTTGCCTGCATCAAAGATATAAACTTTGTATGTTTATTCGTTAGTATCGTCGTACGACATTGTAATCATCGTTCGATTTATTCGATGTATATGTTCGATGTTTAGTGATCCTTGTTCGATAGTTCCTTTAGGTTTTATCTTAGGACCTTATCTTAATACAGGATTATTGTTCTTATGTTTGTCTTACGATTATAGTCGGTTGTCGTGCGATTGTGGATTTTTACCCTAACAATTTGTAGTCGTTTGAATTACATATAATTTTACACAAATTTTTTATGTAAAATTTTCTGATTTAACAAAACTTTTTTATTTTTATATTTAGTTATTATTCTTGCATGCAACTCAATGCATGCATTTATATATAAAATGTATTGTTATATGGACCCCTTTTAACTTTTAACCTTTGATCAACTGACATAAAAATAGACCTCCTATATTAGATCTCATATATACACTCACATAATCCTATTTGTTTTCTTTATAGGAAGGTCCGTTTATAATTCTGGTTATATAAAAGGCCCATTCAACCATCTTTTATAAAAATAAAAAATATCTTCCTTATCTATAAATAGGCAAAATACAACTAAAATTGTAGCATGATAAAATTATATGAAAAGGACCTCTCTATCCACAGTTCTCCCCCAATCATCTATCTCTATATTTAAAATCTAACCACCAAAAGAAAACTAACTGAAATCTCCATGGACATATTCTCTACAGAGAATTCAAGCTTCAGCCATCCATCTCCAACTAGTCCTCGAATTTCATTCTCTCATAATCTCGATAACTCGCTCATCGAAACCGAACCATCGTCCCTATCCAATCCAAATCCCAATTCGGATTCGGATTTTTGCTTTACTTCTGATCTCATCGTTCAAACCGGAGCTTCTTCGGCCGACGAGCTCTTTTCCAACGGTCTC
>CM058043.1:6261291-6298248 GCA_030169165.1 Centaurea solstitialis | reverse complement strand
GGTTAACTCAACCAAAAAAAAATTCTTTATATTTTTTTATTCTTAAATTATATAATTCATATTTTGTTACTTTTTTACGTTATTTATTTATTGTATTAAGACATTTTCTTATATTAGTTAATAAAAAAAAATAATCAAATAATTCATTAAACTATTAATAAGTATATGATATTTTTCTTCAAAACTTTAGGTTAAAATCTATTAAAACTAATATGTTTTATTTATTGATTTATTAAATGTTTTTATTTATTTTAAATAACCATTGACATATAACTCAAATTGTTTTATAAATTATTAATAAGTACATGATATTTTTTTGAAGATTATCACCTACCATATTAGACAATATTTTAGTCTCTCAAAACGGTATCGTACGAAACAATTTACCCGGTAAGATCTTATCGGGTAAGAGTTGTCGATCTCACTTACCGGGTAAGACTTTTGGTTCATGTAACATCCCATTCTCCATTTTTCGTTACTTTGACGTTGGAATTGAGTACGTTAATGCGAGGGTCTTTTTGTTAATTGTCGGGACTCCGGGGGCTATGTGGTAAGTTGAAAAATCAGGGATTTTATGGGTCAAAACTCCATTTTCTCATCATTTGATCAAGAAACCGTTTTTGGAGCAAGAGAAGAGAGAAAAAGGAAGTTTTTAGAAATTCGTCAGATTTGCGCAGTCGTAGGAGAACGACCCGTTCTCCTTCGTTAACCGTTGGATCGTCGTGAAATTTGGACAGTAGATTCACGACTCATCAATCTACATTCTGACCGGAGGGATTTGCGATCGGAGTTTCCAGTAGAGAGCAGCAGTCGGCCGAAGTGGACTGATTTTTCAGGAAGCGAATTCGGTATTTTGGGGTTTTAAGCGGTGTGTGTGTGAGCGATTCTCGAAGGCAAACGACGAAGAATCAAGTGTGGTCTATTAATCAGTCGTAAGGTATGACTCTAAACCCCTTTAGTTGTTGGGATTGTGTTGGTTACGTTGAGTTGAGTTAGGGTTAGGGTTTGGATGGAATTGGTGATCGATTGATCATCAATTGTTGTAATTGAATGTTGTTTATGGTGTATAATCGCTAAGGGTTGTTGCTTAGACCTTAATTGGGTGATTTTTAGTCAAATTGGAGATTCGGGGTTGGAATCCCGACTGCAGTCGCTAGTCGCGACTTGGGAGTCGCAGTTGCGGGAATCCGCGGGTAAAGCCGCGGGTAAGGCAACCCGCGGGATTACCCGCCGTTTCCACTGTATGGATTTTTGAGTTTTTCGTAAAGGGCTCGTTTGGGGTTCTTTTGCTTAGGGACCCCTAGGGGCTTGTGTAATTAGATGTTAGGTGAAGTTTGGTGGAAATTGGTCGAGGTTAGCTTGGCCAATTCACATCGGAGAGTCGGGTTTTGGTTTAAGGACCCGTTTTGAGTATTAATTTATGTGTAAGTGTTTATGTTATGGTTAGGTGGTACAAGCTGATTGTGGTAATTGCTAGAGGAGCTTAACTGCTTGTCGTATCAGGTGAGTACCTCACGTAACTCTTAATGTTATGTGTGCATGGTTATGTTTACATATGTGATTGTGTTATGTGTTCCTTCGGGGACGTTTGGAGAGTACCTATGGTGGTAGTAATACCCCTAGGGAATTTGGAGAGGCCTGGTACCAGTGTCATATGTCCTTCCTTGATGGTATCGAACCGTAAGGAAGGTTGGAGTTTGCATGTTTTCGATTGCTATGTGGAATGATTGTGTAAGCATGATAGTAAGTAGTTATGTGTGTGCTCACTAAGCTTTATGCTTACCCCGTTGTTGTCCAATCTTTTAATGGCAGGTACTTCCCGTAAGGGAAAGGAGAAGGCTACTGTTTGAGGCTCCGGGATGGCAGTTCAGTCAAGTGGTTTTGGAGGTCACGTTATGCTATGACGTCAAACTCTTTGCATTTTCAAGAAAACTAAATTTCGATCTTTTTCCGTAAACTCTTGTCTTTTAGTTATGAATTGAACCATGGTTTTAAAGCTTGTGAATTTGTTAGTTTTTTTTGTGTTGTTTGGACACGCTTCCGCTTATGTATGGATTTTTGGTTGCTTAAAGTTAAATGGACGTTTTGAGATTTGGGATGTTACAAGTTGGTATCAGAGCCTAGGTTTAAGGGATTCAAGTATTCACAAGTGGTGGATAATTGAACTTAAACCAAATGCTCGTGTTTTCTTAAATAAGAGTAACCAAAATGAAATGTTTTATGGAGAGATGAGCATGAAAAGTTTTATGGAGAAATGGTTATGAAATGTTTTATGAAGAAAGGAGTATAAAATGTTTTATGGGGAGTGAGTAGTGAGACTGAACTGCGGACCGGAGTATCAGACGGGGGTGAGCACACTAACCTTACCTTATTGAGCATGATGATTTATTATGCTGTGAATGTATGATATGTGAATATGTGAACACTAGTATGTGAATTACTAGTGTTATGCAGTTAAGTTGAGCATGTATGTTATGATAGTTGTTATGTAATGTAGTGTATGCATGTTATGATATATGTTACGTGAAAGTATGGCATGTGTGATGAGTAAGCACTAGTATGTGAAATACTAGTGCTATGCAGATTAATTTGAACATGTATCCATTGATAGCTGATATGGATTGCGTATATGCATATGTGTTGTATGTAGGCTGTAGCTATGTGATGGTAGGTAGAAAGGCATGATGTCTGTTATGTGATTAGCTTGTAGAGGAGCCTTTGAGCTCTAGTGTTGAGTTATGTGTATGTGACAACTGAATTGGGAAGTAGAGCTTTAGTAATGGTGTCGAGGCTAAGCATGTAGGGTGTAGTTACAATGATATAAGGGCCCATATCATTGCAAATACACTGTGCATGTTGGGAATTGACATAGTTACGGGAGTTTCTATGAACCAACAATGTTGTGTGGGAAGGGGTAGTAGCATGATAGGGCGTGTGTATGTCCTTAAGATAAGTAGTCAGAACCGTAAAGGCATGTGATGAGGAGAGAATTGGGAGCTAAGGTCGTTGACTTGAACTAGTAGATTGCATGGGACGGACAGTAGAGAAGAGTTTAGAGTAGCATGTTAGATGAATCAGTAAAGATAGACCACTCAGAAGCATGTTGGGAACTGTGATGATCGTATGAATATATTACATGTGAATAGTCAGTGGGTTAGGGAGTGCAGTAGATGAGGTAGGAGAAGCTCTCTATGAGATCCTTCTTGGACTTTCGAGCGTGAAGAGTAAGAATTAACCCAGGTGGTTAATAGTAGTCTAGAGACAGTTATGGCAGCATGAGTCAGCGATGCAGTAAGCTCTCAGTCTGTTGAGACTAGAGCAATTAGAGATAGCGAGGTTGATCAGCAAGTCACCATCGGTAGTTCAACCTAACGGGGGTTAATGAATGAGATTACTTGCAAGTTGTTAGAGGCGATCACTCTGTTGTTCAGAGTATGTCGCGAGCGAATGGAGGAAGGTATGCACGTATGTTGATGTGTTAGAGCCAAAGATAAGAGAAGTTATAGTGATAGTAAGGTGCACTGATTTTATCAGATGCATGAGGTAACTTGGGATAGAGAGGGTTAGAATTGGGGGGGCAAGGAAGAAGGGTGATAGTGTTCCAGTTGACAGCAGAAGAGACAATGAAGGAGTTGGACGTTCCGTCAGGGTAAGCAAGAGAGTTTGTCAGAAGTAGAAGTACGTAGCAGACGAGGAGTAATGTTGGAGTAGTGATGTGTAAAAGGATAAAGTGGTAGTTGGGATAGAATGGTTAAATCAGAACTGAGCTAGCCCTGACTGCGAGAAGCTTTAGGTAGTAGTTTGAACTCTAAGTGGGGGAGAACTGACTATCAATGAGATGGAAGAGGGAGATTACCTATGATGTGCACCTTGGCTAAGGCCAGGAAGCACGTTCTTCTTGGAGGTAGCAGTTACTTAGCGTATGTGGTCGATAGCCGAGTCGAGATAAGAAGAAGACGGTAGCGAACGTGCCAGTGGTTAGCGAGTTTCCGGATGTATTCCCGGATGACTAGCCTGACATTTCTCATGAGAGGCAAGGGGAGTTCCGGATCAAGCTAGTTCCGGGGGGTGGTGTCGGTAGCTAAGACTTGTACCGGGTAGCACCTCCGGAGATGCAGGAATTGTTACGGATGTGTATCGATTACCGAGAGATAACCAAGCTTACGGTAAGGTTTAGATACCCGCTGTTGAGGATCGACGATCTCTTCGATCAACTTCAGGGATCCATGTGGTTATTGAGGATAGATCTTCACTCAGGGTACCATTAGTTGAAGGTTCGAGGAGAAGATGTGCATAAGGCAGTCTTTTATATACGATATGTATATTTCGAGTTCATTATGATGTCATTCGGGTTGACGAACGCGCCAACAGCTTTTGTAGACCTGGTGAATCAGAACTGCAGGCCAATGTTATGCATAGATGAGATGTTGATCTATTGGAGATCAAGGGAGATGCAAGTGGAGTACGCTCGAGGTGTATTGGAGACTTTACGCGAGGCACGTTGAGTGTGGAGGAAAGAAGACAGCAGCGATCGAGATCTTAAGAAGGAAGTTATGTGAAGCTCTAGGGTTGATTTCACCGGAGGAAGTAGAGGAAATGGCAGCTTAATGTGGTACTTACTACCACGAGCTAGTTGTATTAAGATGCAGTGTGAGAAATAAACGGATGTTGTGAAGAGTTATAGCGTGTATTAAGTTGTTCGTGGCAGTAGAGGATAGATAATTTTATTGAATGTGAATAACATGTTTTGTGTGCTCATGGACAGCCTTGTACCCATAAGGGTCAAGGGGATAGTGTCATTCTTGTTAGAGTAGAAGGCATGATCAGTTCCGTTCTGGGAACGGAGAGTAGTTATGCGTGCAGATGTCTTCATGTTGTGAAATGTGTCGTAAACCGTGGAAAACGACATAGTGAGGCTGTTACAGAGGTTTGATGAACCTGGTTATAGGCCGATGCTTAATGGGTCGGTGATCGTTTGCATTGGTGAATGTTATTGTAGTAAATCATGGAGTGAACGTTTGATGGTTCAAACTGTTGTTGAATCGGGTTAGGAATGAAGAAATGGATGAACTGTATGTGTTGAGATGTCAGAGTCGGAGATAAGAGAAGGTGTGATGGTAGTGAGGTGCATTAATTGCACGACGAAGGCGAGCTTGATGTCCAGACTAATCTTTACTTGACTCTGGTGTTTCCTACATTGGTGGTTACACCCGTAGGCTTCGAGAGTCAAGTAGGGACAGTCGAGACTGTTTGTTAGGGACTAAATAAGTATGTGTATAGTGATGTAATAGATGTTGGAAGGAATTGTTGCTACAAATGTGATAGAATTAGAAAGGGTAAGAGTTGTATCGACCCTATAACGGGTTTTGTGCTAGTTGGTGGTACAGCTTGGTAGTTAACAATGATGACCTCGCTAGTAGGTATGTTTATGCAGTCACGAAGAAAAGCAGTTAAGAGTGAAAGTTCGAATAAGGAAGGAGGTAAGGGTCAAGTAGTTCGGGTAATACCCGACAGTCGTGATCTACTAAGTTATTGAGACCGAGTATTAAGTTCCAGTATCAGAGACGTAAGGATGGTTTAGTGGTGGCCAGTGCTAAATCGAGTTATGGAAAAGCATGTGGAAAAGTGTTAGACGTGAGAGGAGGTTGGGGTAGAGTTAGAGTTACCGGATGCAGTAAGGGAATGTAACGAACGTTTTGATTGCAAGGTTAGTTGTACTCTTAGAGATCTTGATGTTATGAGAGAGATAGTGGTCAGACTGACGGGTAGAGTGAGAGGACGGTACTGACTCTCAAGTATCTGTTAAGAGTCTGTATGTGGATTTTTGGAGGAAGTGAGATAGGTATCTGCCGTTGGCAGAGTTCTTGTATAGTAGCAGCTTTCATGTCAGCATAGGCATACCTTCCTTTGAGATGTTGTGCGAGAGGAGATGTAGGACCCCCATCTTTGGGAGAGGTTAGTCAGAGTGAGTTGGGCATGCGGACAGTATCCAGAAGGCAGCTGAGGGTATTAAGTGGAATCGGGATAGGGAATGTTCAGAGGGAGCATAGAAAAGGCTCGAATTAGACCTGGAAACCGGAGGATGGGATGAGACAAAACTACCCAGAGTTGTTCCAAGCTTAGGCGATTTCGGGGACGAAATCTTGGTAAGTGGGGGAGAGTTGTAACATCCCATTCTCCATTTTTCGTTACTTTGACGTTGGAATTGAGTACGTTAATGCGAGGGTCTTTTTGTTAATTGTCGGGACTCCGGGGGCTATGTGGTAAGTTGAAAAATCAGGGATTTTATGGGTCAAAACTCCATTTTCTCATCATTTGATCAAGAAACCGTTTTTGGAGCAAGAGAAGAGAGAAAAAGGAAGTTTTTAGAAATTCGTCAGATTTGCGCAGTCGTAGGAGAACGACCCGTTCTTCTTCGTTAACCGTTGGATCGTCGTGAAATTTGGACAGTAGATTCACGACTCATCAATCTACATTCTGACCGGAGGGATTTGCGATCGGAGTTTCCAGTAGAGAGCAGCAGTCGGCCGAAGTGGACTGATTTTTCAGGAAGCGAATTCGGTATTTTGGGGTTTTAAGCGGTGTGTGTGTGAGCGATTCTCGAAGGCAAACGACGAAGAATCAAGTGTGGTCTATTAATCAGTCGTAAGGTATGACTCTAAACCCCTTTAGTTGTTGGGATTGTGTTGGTTACGTTGAGTTGAGTTAGGGTTAGGGTTTGGATGGAATTGGTGATCGATTGATCATCAATTGTTGTAATTGAATGTTGTTTATGGTGTATAATCGCTAAGGGTTGTTGCTTAGACCTTAATTGGGTGATTTTTAGTCAAATTGGAGATTCGGGGTTGGAATCCCGACTGCAGTCGCTAGTCGCGACTTGGGAGTCGCAGTTGCGGGAATCCGCGGGTAAAGCCGCGGGTAAGGCAACCCGCGGGATTACCCGCCGTTTCCACTGTATGGATTTTTGAGTTTTTCGTAAAGGGCTCGTTTGGGGTTCTTTTGCTTAGGGACCCCTAGGGGCTTGTGTAATTAGATGTTAGGTGAAGTTTGGTGGAAATTGGTCGAGGTTAGCTTGGCCAATTCACATCGGAGAGTCGGGTTTTGGTTTAAGGACCCGTTTTGAGTATTAATTTATGTGTAAGTGTTTATGTTATGGTTAGGTGGTACAAGCTGATTGTGGTAATTGCTAGAGGAGCTTAACTGCTTGTCGTATCAGGTGAGTACCTCACGTAACTCTTAATGTTATGTGTGCATGGTTATGTTTACATATGTGATTGTGTTATGTGTTCCTTCGGGGACGTTTGGAGAGTACCTATGGTGGTAGTAATACCCCTAGGGAATTTGGAGAGGCCTGGTACCAGTGTCATATGTCCTTCCTTGATGGTATCGAACCGTAAGGAAGGTTGGAGTTTGCATGTTTTCGATTGCTATGTGGAATGATTGTGTAAGCATGATAGTAAGTAGTTATGTGTGTGCTCACTAAGCTTTATGCTTACCCCGTTGTTGTCCAATCTTTTAATGGCAGGTACTTCCCGTAAGGGAAAGGAGAAGGCTACTGTTTGAGGCTCCGGGATGGCAGTTCAGTCAAGTGGTTTTGGAGGTCACGTTATGCTATGACGTCAAACTCTTTGCATTTTCAAGAAAACTAAATTTCGATCTTTTTCCGTAAACTCTTGTCTTTTAGTTATGAATTGAACCATGGTTTTAAAGCTTGTGAATTTGTTAGTTTTTTTTGTGTTGTTTGGACACGCTTCCGCTTATGTATGGATTTTTGGTTGCTTAAAGTTAAATGGACGTTTTGAGATTTGAGATGTTACAGTTCATGCTATATCGCTCTTACCGGATAAGATTCTAGTCATTTTCATGACCGTTTCGTAAGGTAAATAACCGATAAGCACTAATTACCAAGGTCCAGGTAAGCGTCAAATAAACGGTCCCTAATTAATATGAAATAAGTTTGCCTAATAAATGTTTATTAAACCGTCTTGAATGTTTTCTAAAAATAAAAATATTTGAGGATGTAAAGTAAAAGGACAAATTATATCCGCCGACCGTTCCTTTCAAAAAAGTTCTCTTAAATAGCTTAGACACTATCTTGTGATGTTTTAATATTTATTAACGGATTATATCAAAGATATTTTATTAAAATATCTTTTGAATTAAAATAATTGAATTACTCGAAATAATAATTTGTTTGAAAAGGAGAGAAAGGACGTAATATGAAGAGCACACCCCCACCAATGAATAATAGAGCATGGGAAGATGGCCTTTGTACTAAAAACTAATCGATTGGTTGCAATAATTTTGGACCGGGTACTATAATCACATTTTGATAATTGGTATTCGGTAATGAGGTAAGGCTTTGATATTTGAAAAATCCTTTTTATAGAGAGTTATCGGATTGAGTGGTATTGAGAATTTTTCTTACTGTTTTCTAAAATCTCTAGAGTTAATTGAGGTGTATATAGATGGACCGCACTCGGCCGAATGATTAACAAAAGCACTATGTTATAGCATTTAAAAATGTTTACTAGCATAACACTACTACTAAATAAATGACCAAATCTAACGTATATCTCTATTGGAAAAATTCGTCAGGAACAATTCTAACGGATTTCTGACGGATGTTAACTTGATCAAATGACATTGATTTCGGTCGAAATTCCACCAAAAAACTTTCAATTAAAATCGCCTACCCACATCCTCAAACATGGGCGAAAAGTGAACAAATAACTCATTCTTAATCTTAGACAGATTTGTAACCCATTCTTCATCCACCAAGATCCCTCTAATTGCAAATTTTCTTCACTTTTTATTAAAAATCCTACGAAAGAATTTATAGTTTTCGTTTCTTTCAACGTCTTATAAAATTTTAAATTTTTGCACCAAGTCAAGAGGCTCAACATGTTCCACATCACCTAATTTTTTCAAGAATCGAACCCGCATCTCAACCTCCTAAAGAGAAGCCACACCAAGATCCACATGGTTGTCAACCTCATTATTAATAGTCCTTTGAAGAATACATTTACTTTCCTTGCCCAATGTCCTTTTATCATCACTCCATTTTTCAACACCTTTCAAAATTTGAGTTTATTTTTGAAAGCAATATGCATATCATGTAATCCTCCCAACTTCCAAGAATCTTCTACAATTTAGACAAAATCTTTCATATCAAAGAAATAATTAAACATATGAAAAGTTGGTCCAAAGTCACCAACCTAACTCCTTTTAGAGAATCAAATAGTGGTAAGAAACGATCAAGTTTTACATCACTAACATTAGGCATGATCGATCTCCACTAATATTAAAAATAGCGGATTTTATTCTATGACAACTACATTATCCTAGTTATTACAACACATTACTCTCTCGGTGTATCATCCTCATCATTGGCCTTCTACAATCAGCTCTCTCTTTCTCTCCATGTTTTTCAAAGGCAAAATTCCTATTCTGTGACGTAATAATTAATAATTAATCAATTATTGTGTTCTCATGCGAGTTCCCGTTACAAACTTAAAGTTACTATAAGATAAGGTATGCCATGTGTGTGTCACATATTCACAAGATACTAATTATAAATGATCTTTTAATCATTTATCATGAATAATATCTTAATATTTGGCATATATACATTATACAACCCAAATATTCTTTTCTATATCTATATATGTAAACGTACATATAGGGTTTTCAAATAAAAACAACTATAAATAAGATAATTAAAAACGATTAAATCACTTGTAAAATTATATACAATTTTACACTATAATCAACATAACAGTGTTCGAATGACGACCTGATATGCAACTTCAAGTCACATTTGTAATCGTTTAAATTATATGTAATCTTATACAAACTTTTTGTGTAAAATTTTCTGATTTAACAAAACTTTTAGTTTTATATTTACTTATTCTTCGTGCATGCAACTCAATGCATGCATCCATATATAAAAAGGTGTTGTTTTTGAACGGATATAAAAGGTGTTGTTATATGGACCCTTTTAATCTTTGATCAACTAACATAAAAATAGACATTCTATGTTGGATCTTAACTATAGAGTAACATAATCCTACTGATTTCCTTATGGTTGGTTTATAATTTCCCATACATAAAAGGCCCATTCAACCATCTTTTATAAAAATAAAAATATCTTCCTTATCTATATAAATTGGCAAAATACAACTAAAATTGTAGCATGATAAAATTATATGAAAAGGACCTCTCTATCCACAGTTCTCCCCCAATCATCTATCTCTATATTTAAAATCTAACCACCAAAAGAAAACTAACTGAAATCGCCATGGACATATTCTCTACAGAGAATTCAACCTTCAGCCATCCATCTCCAACTAGTCCTCGAATTTCATTCTCTCATAATCTCGATAACTCGCTCATCGAAACCGAACCATCGTCCCTATCCAATCCAAATCCCAATTCGGATTCGGATTTTTGCTTTACGTCCGATCTCATCGTTCAAACCGAAGCTTCTTCAGCCGACGAGCTCTTTTCCAACGGTCTCATCCTTCCCAACTACGACGACATCTTCCATCAACAGAAACCGATAAACGATGCTTCTGTTGTCGAAAGTTTAATGATTGCCACTTCTCAGACTCCACCTACAGACGCCATAATAACTGATCAATGGGAAAAGATGGAAACATCGAAAGAGATTGTTTCGTGTGATCATGGAAATGGAAATCTATCGAAATCCTTTTGGAGGATCAAGAGAAGTAGTAGTCTTCATTTCGAGAGCACGAAACTAAAGACTAATTCGTCGTTTTGGTCATTGTTGCCACTTTTATCTCGAAGTAATTCGACTGGGTCACCCGTCGCAAAAGATCGTGTTCAAAACAAGGAAACTCATCAGTTGATGAAGCAAAGCAAGAGCTCGGAAATGGCGGTTTACGGTTCTTGTTCGATGAAACCTCCATTGAAGAGGAACCATGGAGGAGCTTATGATTATGGGACTAGGATCAGTCCAGTGCTTAATGTTTCAGTACCTCCTTTTGTTACTAAAAGTGCTGCAAATCTTTTGGGATTGGGTTCTTTCTTTGGCCATGGAAGTACTCATGATCAGAAGAACAAGAAACCATGATGGTAAAATTATCTTATCCAGGAGCTAGAGTTGCTAAATACAGACCAATGATTCATGTGTTAATTTCATAGTTGTGGGTTGTTGATTAATTCTGCCAAAAGGTTTTTTATTGTAATTTTTTTTTCATAGTTTTTCCAAGGCATTTTCTATTTTAATTCTTTTAACATTTATTGTATTATTTGAATAGATATTTTAAATATATTTTGTAACACCTCGAATTTACTCAAAATATACATTTAAAGAATTTGTGAAAAAAAGGCGGAAGCTTGACTCAAAGGTCTTAATTCAAACAAGGTTCAAACAACGTTTCCAAAAGAAAATGCAACAAGTGGTTCAAAGTAACCAAACCAACATACGTTCAAAGCATAGTAAGTTCAACTTTCATAATTAAGAAAACATTATCTTCCTAACTCCCAAACCATATTGATCCAATGACTGAGCTGCCACATTCCGAGCCATCATACGTGAGCCTTGCCCTTGCTTCCCGAAGCTGTACCTGGCACTAAAGGGTGAAACAACAACGGGTAAGCTTTCGCTTAGTGAGCACATATCTATACTAACATGACCGTACATACATAACCGAATCACATTGCAATCATACATCATGTAACTTAATCCTTTGACACTGGTACCTGGCCGCTTAATCCGTAACTTGATCCTTTGTTCCCGAAGGAACCAATTTCCTAGTGGTAACTAGTACCAACTAGGCAACAGCATAATCCATATAACATATATAACCACACATGAAAGTCTATCACATAGGTACAACCACATAGGCATAGATAAAGTACTCACCTTTCAGCGGCTCAAGTACACACACACGAGCTAGCACGATGCTCAAGGTAAGTTACCTAAACAATTAAATACAATTTACATGTCAAAACATAGCTTACATGACCACATGACATCCGTACCGAAAAGCTAACCTTAGACATAGCTAGGCTAGTCCATTTGACCCAAAACTCTAGGCCTCATCCTCTCTAAACATCCCTAACACAAGCCCGAAGTCAGTTCGCGAAAAGGACAAAATAAAAATAATAAATTTTGGCAGAGACTTAGGCGACCTGCCCCAGCGACCTCAAGTCGCGGGGCAAGGCCGCGGGCTTTCCAGCCATCCCTCTCGTGACATGCTTCGTGACTTGTGCCAAAAATCTCCCAATCCAACCCAATACAAATTAAAACTCGTTTCTAAATCATCTAGGGTCAAACTATCAATTCCATGCAACCAATTAGACCCAAAACACATCAATTGATGATGCATTGATCATCTCTTAACCTAACCCTTAACCTTCAAGTAAATCTTACCTATAACTTGCAATTGAAAACAAAATAAGCATAGACTTCATACCTCTAATGAAGACAATGTTGATTGCTATCCCAATTGTACCAAAAGAGCTCTCAATTGAACCCTTGACTCTCCTCCTCATAAACGCCCTCTTCCACTCTCCCGTACGATTTCTAGGAACTGTCAAGGAGTGGAAAGGGTTTCTCTTTACATAGTCCTCTATCTCATACCCTCAACTTTCCAGAATGACACTCTAGTCCCTCCACCTCTACAATTTAATTAACTGAGTTAAACAAATAGCCAAAAGAAATCGGTAAAACTTACTATGAGGAAATGGGGTGTTACATATTTAATCTAAAATGATAATAATTCAATCTAGAGATGGCCAAATACAGGGCCTGGATGGGCCTTAACCGGGCCTTCCAAAGACCGGGGCTCAACAGTGTTTTTTGGTCCGACTTTCTTTAACCGAGCCTTAACCAGGCAAAAAATGTGAACCACTTTTTGGTTGTGAACGTGAGGACAGCCGAGAGCGCGACATGTGGCGGATGACTAGGTGCCACGTCAGCTCCACGATGGGTGACTAGACGCGATTCATGGGAGGGTATTGAATTAAAGGGGGGGACCACACTCAAAGTCGCCACGTGTCGCGCTCTCGGTTGTCCTCACGTTCACAACCAAAATGTGGTTCACATTTGAACTTTCCTCTCTCTCTCTCTCTCTCTCTATATATATATATATATGTATGCTATAACAAAAAAGAGTTAGTAGGGCGTCTCTAAAAGTGTTGCACAAACTTTATAAGACGCTATTGAACGTCATAAAAAGTCATTTAAAGAATTTCTTTAAATAAAAATGTCCTATTAACTATTTCATATGACACCATCTGAAAAATTGTTAATATAAATATAACGGTCATCTAAACAGATGGGTTTATAAGACACATCTCAAAAGTGTCATATAAAGTTAGCTTAATAAGAGATCTTATTTTGAAAATGTTGTAAAAAACTTGTTGTGATGCTTTAAAATGTCCTATAAATTTATTGTAACGCATGTAGATGTGACACTCTTTTATTTGCTCCTATAAACTTTGTTCTTATAAAACACTATATTAAAATACTTATTTATTTTAATCATCCTATAAACTCAATTTTGTTGTCTTTCATCACTAGCTTTTGAAAGTGGTCCTTCATCACTAATTTTGTTTATTTTTTCTATTAGTAGCAGGGATATTTTTGTCATTTACTTTACTTCCCAAATCCTCTTTAAAAAGTTAGACATATTTTGTATGGACGAAAGTTCAACTATGATTTCATTTTTTATTGCAAACATGGGGACAACCGAGAGTACGACGCGCGTCACATTCAGTCTAAATAGTGCAACATTATTCAATATGAATGTTCATGCTTTATTCATGATGAATATTACAACATTCAAGATGAATAATATAACATTTAAGATGAATAATATATCATTCAAGGTTGAATAATGCATGAATATTAACCTATGTTATTCCGATTGAATGTAGGAACGTGTAGCGCTTTCAGTTATCCTTACGTTCGCAATTAAAGATGAGTTTTCATTTGAACTAGCCCCATGTGTGTATAAATATTGTGTGTGTGTGAGTTACAAATATAAACTTCATTTTCTTTTAAATCACGTAGGGACCTTACGGTCCAAAGTTCATCTTGTACTCTGATTTTTCCAAGGAGTGTAGCGAAACATAAAATAAAAGTAAGCTAATTTAAAACTTAAAAGTTATAGAGCTCATACTAGGATCAATGTCCACGAGCTTGGTCGTCCGGTACTTTAGATGTGGAGTGGGGCACCTGATGATTCTACTCATACCTATTCATACGGATTAATTACATTTATGGTCAAAGGCTAGTATCAGACCCCATATAATGGTACCAAGTTACCTCCGATGACCCAATGTCCCAACTACTTACAAATGAAAATTAGCCCAACAATAAGTCAATCCTATACCGATGGATCCACTAGTAATAGTCTAAGGGTTGACACAATTTCATTTTAACAAAATATAATCATACATATAGCTTTGCGGTTCCGATCTAGTTATGGGGATATGAAGAAGGTTTCGATATTGATATGGTTGTTATTGTTTGGGCCAACATAAAGAATTTGGATCTGTTTTGGTTTTTTTGTCGATGAGGGCTTAACGAAGACTTGGGCCATTTCAGATTGTTTTGTTATTGTGGGCCAAAAGCTTTTGTTTTTGTGATTGATGGGCTTACGGAGGAGAATGACTTTAATATGACTGAAGATTTTGGGATCCAAGAATATTTGGATTAATAGTATTTTGCTTTTGAGTTTTTTTTTAACGGCAAGATAATACACACACGTTTCAGCGGTATCGGGTCTTCAATTGGGCAATTCCACTTATCCGTTGCGACCCGACCCAACCTATGGCTGAACCCGACCAACAGGGAAGTGGATCCCATAGATTGGATCCTTCCATACCGGCCCTGAACGCGATATAAAGTCTAGATATCTCAGAAATATTGTCCGCGGGATTCGAACCCTGGTAGTATGGCTTTCATCCCACACCCCCAGGGATGTTACCTATCCAACTGAGCTAACACCCTTTTATTTTCTTGGATTTAGGTATTTGTATTAGGCCCTTGTTGATTTTCTTTCCTAAACATTTTCTTGGTAGGTCTTTTGGTTTTGTATAAAAATGGGAATGCCATTTAGTTGCTTTTTGTAATTTTTTTTTCAGCTACTAAAGTTTTTCCAAGGGGTTCTACCCCTTTTTTCAAAATAAATAAATAAATAAATCATACATATAGCTTCAACATCAATATGACCATAACATGCTTTCATTTGACAATTACTACAATGTGAAACTAAAATCATGTAGAGATAGTATTTGACTATTTTCAAATCTAATACAATGTGTTTACAAAATAGCTTTTCAATATTTTAAATAAAAATAACTTTAGCTCATAAAGTCAATACTCCATTCAATCCTTTCCTAAAACCATCTTTACCAATTACATCTCATAAATATGAGCCAATGTAAAAGGGAATCTCAATCCCAAGAGGAGCATACCTAACCCCAATAGTCAATTAACTATTTGTATTTTAACACTTAGATAACTTTTCTAATTTTGATAAATACTCAAGATTGGCTCTTATTTTCATAATCAGATTACAATCGTAGAAAGGTTAATCATGTAGGACTAGCGGACCAATCTCAATCATTAAATAGTTTTAATCAAAGGCTAATAAACATGATAGCATTTTTGTAACATTAGTAAACCTTATATCTAATCTTACATCTAATTTAACTGAGCACCTCTCATTTAACCGAGTTTTTAACGGGATTAGTAACCAGAGACTCGATTCAAAGCAAAATACAAATAGCAAGAACCTTCAATGTAGTTTTTAAAGTTCAGGTACCATTTTCATTGATTTTCATAAACCCCAAGGACCAAAATCGTAGTTTACCCTAAAAAGAAAGAAAAAAAAAAACAAAAAACGTTTCCACTTCGTAGTTTCCTCCAATTTCAGAGGGGTGTCTGAAATAAACCCATTTCACGGATCCGGCAACCGGCGAACCATTTTCCGGTCGAATTCTCCACCAAAACAATGTCCGGCAGCGGCAGCATCACCACCGCCGGCGGCGGCGGTGGCGGTGGTGGTCCTTCACTGATGGACTCTCTCTTCCAACGCACCCTCGATGACCTAATCAAAGGCATCCGAATCCACACCCCAGGCTCCGCCCAATCCACCTTCATCTCCAAATCGCTAGACGAGATCCGCCGTGAAATCAAATCCACCGACCTTCAAACCAAATCGATCGCCATCCAGAAACTCACTTACCTCCACTCCCTCCATGGATTCGATATGTCATGGGCGGCGTTCCATGCCGTCGAGCTCACCTCCTCCCCTTCCTTCATCCACAAGAAATCAGGTTACGCTGATATCGCCAAAATTATACATGTTTATCCTAGTCGATATATCCTAGGTTTTTGTAGTGCTTATATGTATGGATTTTAAGTTTAATTCATATGTGAATGGTGCTAAATCAGGTTAACTGGCGATATCTCCAAAATTATACATGTTTATCCTCATATCTTAGGTGTTTATGCTTAAATATGGCTTTTAATTCATATGTGAATAGTGCTAGATCATTCATATGTGAATAGTGCTAGATTAGGTTCGTCGCTGATATCTCCAAAATTATACATGTTTATCCTAGTCGATATATCTTAGGTTTTTATTATGCTTAAATATATGGCTTTTAAGTTTAATTCATATGTGAACGGTGCTAAATCAGGTTAACTCGCTGATACCTCCAAAATTATACATGTTTATTCTCGTCGATATCTTAGGTTTTTATGCTTAAATATGGCTTTTAATTCATATGTGAATAGTGCTAGATCAGGTTCGTTGCTGATATCTCCAAAATCATACATATTTATCCTAGTCGATATATCTTAGGTTTTTATTATGCTTAAATATATGGCTTTTAAGTTTAATTCATATGTGAACGGTGCTAAATCAGGCTAACTCGCTTATATCTCCGGAATTATACATATTTATCCTGGTCGATATGTTAGGTTTTTATGCTTAAATATGGCTTTTAGTTCATATGTGAATAGTGGTAAATCAGGTTAGCTCGCTGATATCTCCAAAATTATACATATTTATCCTAGTCGATATATCTTAGGTTTTTATTATGCTTAAATATATGGCTTTTAAGTTTAATTCATATGTGAACGGTGCTAAATCAGGTTAATTCACTTATATCTCCGAAATTATACATATTTATCCTGGTCGATATGTTAGGTTTTTTATGCTTAAACATGGCTTTTAGTTCATATGTGAATAGTGCTAAATCAGGTTAGCTCGCTTATATCTCCGAAATTATACATATTTATCCTGGTCGATGTGTTAGGTTTTTATGCTTAAATATGGCGTAATTTAATTTAATTCGTATGTGAATAGTGCTAATTTGGTGTGTTTTATACTTTCAGGTTACCTCGCGGCATCTCTATCGTTCCGACCGACCACCGAGGTACTCCTCCTTCTCACGAATCAGCTCCGGAAGGATCTGTCTTCGGCTAATCAGCATGAGGTAAGCCTTGCCCTAGAGTGCCTTTCGGTAATCTGTAATCAGGATTTTGCGCGTGATTTAACTCCGGATATATTCACTCTGTTGGGATCTAGTAAGAGTTTTATTAGGAAGAAGTCGATTGCGTGTTTGCTGATGTTTTTCGGCCAGTATCCTGATGCTGTTAGGGTTTGTTTTAAGCGGTTGGTTGAGAATTTAGAGGCTGCGGATAATGGTCAAACGCTTTCGGCGACCGTCGGGGTGTTTTGTGAGCTTGCGAGTAAGGAACCTAGGTCGTACCTTCCGCTTGCGCCGGAGTTTTATAGGATTTTGGTTGATTCGAGGAACAATTGGGTGTTGATTAAGGTTTTGAAGATCTTTGGGAAGCTTGCTAAGTTAGAGCCTAGGTTGGCGAAGAAGGTGGTGGAACCGATTTGTGATCATATGAAGCGGAGTGAGGCCAAGTCGTTGGTGTTCGAGTGTGTGAGGACGATCGTGAGCAGCTTTTATGAATATGAGTTTGCCGTGAAGCTTGCTGTAGCGAAGATTAGGGAGTTTTTGTTGCATAGCGATCTGAATCTCAAGTATCTCGGATTGCAAGGGCTTTTGCTGGTTGCACCGAATCACTTATGGGCTGTGATTGAGAACAAGGACGTCGTGATAAAGTCGTTGAGCGATGTTGATCGAAATATAAAGCTGGAGGCCTTGAGGCTTGTAATGTCGATGGTTTGTGATGATAATGTGGTTGAAATTTGCAGGGTTTTGGTTGGTTATGCACTGAAATCGGATCCCGAGTTCTGTAACGAGATTCTAACGTCCATGTTATCGACTTGTTCTAAGAATACTTATGAAATTGTCGTTGATTTTGATTGGTACGTTTCACTTCTTGGAGAAATGGCGAGGATTCCAAATTGCCGAAATGGGGAAGAAATAGAGTACCAGCTGATAGATATTGGCATGAGAGTGAAAGACGTTAGGCCAGAGCTTGTTCGTGTTGGTCGTGATCTGCTGATTGATCCAGCTTTGCTCGGGAATCCTTTCATTCATCGGATATTATCCGCGGCTGCTTGGGTTTCAGGGGAATACGTTCGGTTTTCCAAAAACCCTTTTGAGATCATGGAAGCGCTACTACAACCGCGGACTAATCTGTTGCCCCCATCCATAAGAGCTGTATACATTCACTCTGCCTTTAAAGTACTGAGCTTTTGCCTACATTCATTTCTCTTGCCCAACAGAACTGCAAATTCTCTTTCAAAATTTGTTGATATGGAACCAGATTTCACGTATTCAGATTCTGAAAGGGAATTTTCAGAAACATCAGGTTTAAGACCGCATCAGGAGTTTAACCCCAGGGATGAAAGTGAAACGAATGCAGATAATGCTACAAATTCTTCAAGTTCGCTCAAGAAGGATGCTTTTACACGGGAGTCTGTTGTTAATCTGTTGACCCTTGTTCTAACATCTTCAAGCCCATTGGCCGGAAGCCATGATGTTGAAATACAAGAGAGAGGGAGGAACCTACTTGGTTTAGCTCATTTGGCACAACAAGAGATATCTTGTCATGATGATAAATCTAAGGAAAAGATGGTCGATAGGGATGATTTGAAAACTTCCATTATCATCAGACTAATCGACGATGCGCTCTCGGAGGATTTCGGTCCAGTTTCGTCGAGTGCTCAAGAGAGGGTTTCTATCCCGGATGGGTTACTGCTTGAGGAAAATCTTAGCAAGTTGGACGTTATATGTGCAGATGTTCAGTTACCGAAAACTAAATCCTTTTCCCTTATAAGGCCTGGTTTCTTGCCGACTGATGGTGATTCTGTCTCTAGTCGACAGAACGAAGAATCTGAAACGTCTGCTGCTGAATCCACGTCTCTACTTTCCGAACACCGAAAGCGACATGGCTTGTTTTATCTTCCTTCTGATGATAATAAGAAAAAGGCATCAAGAGGGTTCCCGCCTGCCAACGACCCTAATAAGAAAGGTAAAGATGTGGAAGATCTGGTTAAGCTTACCGACGAATCTCTAGTGCTAAAGAAAAAGTCAAATGCAGCTAGGCCAAGGCCTGTTGTGGTCAAACTGGACGAAGGAGAGAGAGTTCCGGTCGCAGTGAAGAAAACGCAATCGAACGATGATTTGATATCTGGAGCTGTGCGTGATGTTCTTTTAGGAAATGAAAGCAATCAGTCGGGTAAGCAGCCATCATCAGGCAGAAGAAAGGGAAAGGCACCTTCGAAAGTTGATTTGGGATCTGAATCCAAAAATAATAACATGGAGGAGAGTTTCGAAGTTGGTAATTCCAGTAAAAGAAGAAGCAAACATCGGACTCATGGTAAAGACAAAAAGCATCCAAGTCCTCCAGTTAACGATGAAAATGGTGAAACGAATAAGCAGAAAAGTGGTAGCCGCCATGGAAGGCATAAAGCTAGGCAAAGAGCGGAGGATGGAGGCTTGAATGTGGATGTCCAAAAACCAGTAATACCTGATTTCCTTTTGTAGTCTTTCACCAACGGTTGACGTTAGTTTTGTTTGCATAAATTGAGATGATATTTTGCCTTATGTCATTCTACGGAACACCAAGGTCAGTTTACCTTTTCGAGTTCTTGTGCTGTTTCGTTTTGCCGCTGTATGCTTGTATATTTTTTCTTTTGAAGATATGACCTGTGGAGTTGGGGTTGTTTGTGGCAGTGTTTTTGTGGATTGATTTGATTGTAATACATTTTAATGAAAAAGTACCATTTTTTTCTTTCGGTATATTGCATGTCTTCTTGTTTCTATTTAACCATGGCAAGACCCACGTTTCTACTACAATCGCTATTCTCTTTATATCTTTGTTAGGTTAAGTGTTTTTTCTCATGATTATTTTCTGAGTTCCGTGTTTTCGATCATTCCTTCTCCTTATGTGTTAATCCTGTAGATGGACGTCCTAAATAATAGCCAATGATTTGTTGGTCTGTAGCGTAAATGTGTATCTATCATAGTTTTCAAAGATTTTTTTTGTAAATCTTGAATAATGTAGAATGGCAAGGACCCGATGGTGATTTTATGTTTTTGGCATGGATGTGATGCAAGAAGTACGAGGTACAATTGCTTACAACTTCCTGACACAACAATAAGCTAATCCAAACACTTTTTAAAAAACTTCTTTTCCACATCACATAAGTTGATAAGCACTTTTGCCAAAAGTCATAAGTTGTTTTAGATAAGCACTCCCAAACACCCTCTTAATGTAATAATAAGATGTGGAAGAAATAAAGTTAAATTTAATTTACATGTAAGATTTAGTAGTATCAAAGGTTTAAGAAAGTAACAGCAGACACCCATTTGGGATTGGAGGCACAGATAAGAACAGATGTTATATTTGATCTTAAGCAGAAAGGCCGAGAAAGATATAATTCTCTTGTATGTTCTTCCTATTGTTAACATATATTATTTTCTTTCTGAAAAACAATATTACCACCACCACCACCATCACCATAGTAGCCATAGCAACAAGCCTAGTGCAAGCTAGTTGGGGTCGGCAAAAACCGAAACCAAGAAAAGTATAGGGCTGCAACCAAAAGTAACATATGGTTGTTGGTTATTTAGCGGTATTATACCAAATCTCTTCTTTGAGTCTAATGATTAATGGTCCCAGAAACCCTTGTTGAAGTCCTCGTAGGTTCATCCATCTTGTAAGGCCAAATCCTTCATACACAACTTGTGAAAATACATCACTTTTGTCTGCTATCTCTTGAGATTTAGGTGGCATTTGGTTTGAAGTCTGGAATCACTATGGGTTGGATGGTAGGCTGCAATCAGGTACGAGTATGATTACTTGAAAATCGTTGTTTGGTTTTATGCATTGGGTTTGGGTATCATTCCTACAACTGATGTTTTGTTTGTCGTATTTGGGTACGGAAATGCACTATAGTGTGTATACAAGTTCTATGAAACACTATTATTGCCGTTAAATTTCTTGAAGTAGAAAGATAGAACTTTTTAACTTCAACTATCAGATTTCATCTCTATTTACTTCGGATCAAACAATGCCTATAATATATCCTACAAATCAAACCAAAAGTTGAAGTTAACAACGAAAATATCAAGATACAAATTTGAGATGAATAGTGTCGATATAGTAGTTCATACTTACAAGAATAGGTAACATATTGTCTTAAAGTACTACCAGCAAATGTCTTCAATGATCTCAAAAAGCAATTAACTATACAAAGAGCTCAAAGTTTGACTCTAAAAAAATAATACTATCTTCTGGAATGGCCTTTGTCAATCATTATTTCGATCGTCTGTTGTGTTAATTATCACAGGGCAGGGGGAAGTGAATACATATGATAGAATCGTAACCAATAACCATAGAATACAACCTGAAGTCAAATGCTTACCTTTGTCTGATACACTACATGGATGGTTAGAAGCGATAAGATTTTACATCCTGGGCCTATAAGGTCGCTTTTGGTACATAAATTCGTACAAAAATGGGCATAGCTTACCTCTAGGTGTGTTTTGAACTATTGATTTGTTACATTCATCCTCACTGAATTCCTAAACACTTGCACCTTTTTAAGTTAAACCAACTCAACTGGTGATTCCCAACAAGTCTTTAGCAGTTTGAGGGCAAGAAATGGCACTAGAAGAATGCTTTCTTTATCTGTTGAAATCATTACCATGGATTTCTAGTCAGTAGTCACTAGTCATTGTCATTGTCATTGCTAGATTATACCAAAGCTGTGATAGTGTAACTTGATGTTGTTTTTATCTGAGTGGAATTAAGTCAATGCATAGCTCCAGTTATTACAACGCATTTACTTAAAAGATTGTTTATAAGCTTTCAGACGCGTATATTTCTTAATTGAGCTTGCCCATTTGTCACATTTTTGCAGATTTCTTCAGATATACAAAACAGGGTCAAGTCTCTATTTGCTTTGATACCATGAAAAGATGATCCCTTTTTTTCTTTTTCTTTTTAACATATGATCATTTTGTATTTGAAAGAAATGTAATTCCTACACTCCTCTCGTATCTGCATAGCTTTTGTTACTATGCTAGATAACCTTAATGATATAATTAAATTCTTGCCTTTCTGTTCTCATCTTCAACGAGTTTTTTCATGTTAATCTTGGTTTATAGTAGTTGATCTCATTTCAACAGTGCATGCAATTTGTATATTTGTGGAATAATTACAAGTTCATGCCTCATGCCGTATAGAAGGGTAATTAACAAACTGACGTATTCTTGATTTTTTTTCTCAATGATTTTATCTGTTGTTTCATATTGCAGTTATCTGGTACTCAATGCTGATGATGAGATGATCAGTTGCTTATGGTTTTCCTCCCAAATTAGATTCTGTAATTACTAAATTGAGGCCTCTCTCTTCGCTAATCATGTAAGCAATTCCCTTCCTTCCCTGTAAATTTTTTACTAGAATTCACTGGTTATTTGTTAAACTCCTAATTAATCTTAGAAGTTGGTTTATCTGCTATCATGTATTGGTTACTTATTCTCCCGCTTTTTAGTGAAAATATTTTGAAGAGCTATGCCTTTGGGTTGGTTAAAAACATGATGGAAATAGAGAATCAAGGAATTCATTCATGTTATGAGAAGTGCATTAGTTCTTCTATTCCAAAAACTTTGGAATATAAGAATGTGTTTGACTATAATCAGCATCTAGAATACCCCTTGATGATGACCATATAGGGGAAACCATGTAGACCGAAATTGATATCAATATGATATTTTGTAATGATCACAATGGGTGAATATGAAATTTCCCTTGAAAATCTTACCAAGGAAGGAAATGTTCCAAGTAATAAGAAACACCTCAAATGGAGCTCGTTGCACATTTTTGGGGAAGGAGGTAGTACATGTTTCTAATTAGGGATCATGAACATTTATAGTAGTTAGCCGTGTGTGTGTGTGTGTATATATAGGCTAAAGTTCAAATGAAAACTCATCTTGCGAATGTAAGGACAACTGAGAGCGCGTTACATGTCTCATTCAGTCTGAATAATACATGATTATTTAGATGCATTATTCATAACGAATGTACAACATTTGGTCTGAATAGTGCAACACTCAGACTGAATGTTGTATAATTCATCATGAATAATGAATGAACATTCTGTCTGAATAATTTTGTATTATACAAACTAAATGAGACACGTGCCTCACTCTCATCTGTCCTCAAGTTCGCAATGGAATATGAGTTTTCATTTGAACCTGCATTTATATATATATATATATATAGAGGAAAGTTCAAATGTGAACCACTTTTTGGTTGTGAACGTGAGGACAACCGAGAGCGCGACACGTGGCGACTTTAAGTGTGGTCCCCATCTTTAATTCAATGCCCTCCCATGAATCGCGCCTAGTCATCCGCCGCGGATCTTACGTGGCGTCTAGTCATCCGCTGTGGATCTTACGTGGCGCCTAGTCATCCGCCACGTGTCGCGCTCTCAGTTGTTCTCACGTTCACAACCAAAAAGTTGTTCACATTTGAACCCACCCCTATATATATATACATATATAGATGATGGGAGTTACTCTTGTCATGCACCAATGATGTGGGATAAAGGCTATTGGCTGCTTCTTGTTGTAGCAAGGGAATTGTGGTGCTAATCTTGAAAGTCTATTAACAAGTTTAGATGCATTTATATCATTTTTATGGTTAGTTTTCACATATTTCTGAATCAACCATTTTATGGTTATAGAAGTTTGGTTCAAGGATCTTGAAGAAAGGAGGTTATGTGTGCGTAAGTAATGCAAGATCTAAATTGAATTTCGTAGGAATAACTAAAATATTTCTTGTGCAGCGATGACACTTGTTAATAACCGTGAAAGAAGTTATTTTGGCACCTGAGAAATCATCGTCACTGCTCATTAGCATCGAGATGCCTGTGCTCACGTTTCTTACCGGCTAACTAAAGTTATGGCCTTCACCACAATCTTACTGTGCCATTTTGCTAACTGAAAATCTTATCTGGCAAGTTAGAGGTGGTGACTCTTACTCGATTGGTAAGAGAAGCTTATACTATGCTATTTTGCTAACCGAGAATTTTACCTAATAAGGTAAGTGAGGGTGGTAATTTTTATTCGATAAGTGCTCATTTAGTTTGAGCTGATAAACGCCCTTTTAGTACCATATTCCCAATTTTCATATGTTTATATAATCTAGACAAACCTACACCATAATATTGAGGACAATACAATTGATGGAAGTAGTTGCACAAGCTTTGTTGTATGATACAAGGTGAGGAATATTAAGTAATGCGTAGGCTAAAGATAATGGTCATACACTATGGAAGTATTTTTGTGACGGATCAAAAATCAAAATCTTATAAACAAATTATTTTCAATGCAATATTCGAACATTATACAGAGTTAACTACGTTTTCTTTCTTGTGTTTTCAAAATTATAGTTTTCACTGTAGGTTTACAATTCATTATCTTTTTTCTTTCTGTGGTTTACAATTCATTGTTGTTTTCATCCCTACTTAACGGTGAATCATTGACGAAATTAGCCTCAAGAAGACAAACAACAATGAATTGATAACTATAGGGACGAAAATTGTAATTTGTAAAGACACTGAGGAAAGCTGCTATATTTAACGAATCAAAATTTACTCTTATTCTTATTATTGTGTAAACTTTATTTTTGGTCCTTGTGCTTTTCTGATTTTCTTTCCTAGTCCCTAAATTTCATTTAATACATATATGTCATTGCAATTTTCATTTTTGGTCCGGTTTAACAAATTTTTTTTTTCTAATATACATTTAATTTCAAAGAATCTTATTGGTATAATTAATACATGGAGTAAATTAATGTAGGGTGTATGTGGTTACCTTACAGCGTGGATTAGTTCTTGTACACCCAACGTCTCTATGGTTTGTATTTCGTTATAAGCCAATTCCCTATTCTAACGGAGTTACTCCAATCCATTAACTTTGGGACAATTTAGTAATTTTATGCATTATTAAAAAAAGAAAAACACCAATGATACCATGCCAAGATCCAAATAATAGAGGTGGGTAAAAGTCGAGGCCTTAACCAGGTCTCGTAAAGACCGAGCCTAAACACGATTCTCGTAACTGGGTCGTAAAGACGAGCCTAAACCTATTCTCGTAACTGGGTCGTAAAGACTAGGCCTAAACACTATTCTCGTAACCGGGCTTGGCCAGGCCGGGCTGGGCTTGAGTTCCATATCCGAGACCGATCTATGTGTAAATTTTTTGAATGGCTTTGAAAGAAATGTTTAGATAAACCTTTGAAAGAAATTTTTGAACGACTTACAACAAATTATTAATATGAAAACTTTAAGAAATAAATAAAGAATACAAACCAGCGTATAATTACCGAACAGTGATTTACTTTTAGAGATGTGGTACAACAAATTCAAAGACTCTAAATCAATATGTAAGATTACATGTTGAACAAGTACTGAAAAGAAAATATGCAAGTATTAATGTTAGGAACACATGGTAAAAAACAATATTCGCTGAATCCACGATTATAATCCAAAAATCATTTAAAATCCTACTTCTTTAAAACATGAAAATCTTTTATGAATAAATAGTTTATTAAATTTATCAAACCACTTCAAATAGGATTTACAAACTACGAAGGTGCACTGCCAAAGTTGGAATCTTTGTTTTGATTAGAAAATTAAGGAATTTGATTTTGCTTTAAATGAATGTTTAAATATGAAAATTAGTGTGAGAATTATCGTATTTCCAATATTGTATGTTGATAACATACACATCAAATGAAATAATATCCCTAAGCTTGATAGTATCAAATCCTGATGTGGGTAATGCTTTGCATTGAAAGATTTACGATAGACAACCTATGTCCTTGGCATCATCTGGATTAATCCAAAGTACATACATTGACAAGATATTTAAGTTCTTCAAGATGGATCCATCTAAGAGGGCTAACTCACCAACGTTCCTTGAGTATATATGAGTAAGGCTCAATGCCCAAGTATACATAAGCAAATGGAAGGCTTGAAGGGTGTCCCCTATGCTTCAGCTATAGGATCCATTATGTAAGCTATGATCTATACTAGACTTGATGTCTCGTATACTTTGAGTATGAGTAGGCGATATCAGTCAAACCAATGTGAAAATCATTAGTTTTTTTGTAGATAAGGTTCATCTAGACTTCGCCTAGACTATATCCTTGGCAATTTAGAAATGAAAATTCGGCCGTCTGAGACTAAGCCTATCATCAAGTACTTCAGAACCTAAATACATGTTTGTACTATATGTAAAAAAATTTGATGGTTTTTGAACATTCATAGTAAAAACACTGTAAATGTTACCTGCACGATGGTTTTTGATGTGAAGGTTAGATTTTTTTTTTATCTTCACAACGTTTTCGTTGTGAAAGTTCGGATTTACATTCACAACATTTTTTGCTGTGAATGTTTTGTTTTTTACCTTGTTTGGATTTTTTTACCCCGATAGTGTTTTTTAGTATGAATAGTCGAATTTTATTTCTCTCATGTTGTTTTGTTGTGAAATTTTATGTGTAAAGTCTTACGGTCTCATGGAAAAGTTTCGTCTCACTTTGAGCTATTTATATTGTCACTTAAAATAATTCTTTTTTCTTTAATTAATTCTAATTTTCTATTTTCTTTTTTTGTCCTTATGTACTCTATTTTTTTAGGGTTCCGTATACATTTTTTTTTCTATTTTTATTAATGATCTCTTCAAAAAATATATATATATATCTAAGTTACAAAACATGTCACACTTCCCTAGCTAATTCGAAGCAAAATAGAATTAAAAATGAAAACTTTTGTTTAGTTCTTTCAACTTTCTTCTCCTCTCTTCAAAAGTCAACATCTAGACCCAAAAAAACATGAAACCTTGCCAAGGAATGAGACAACTTATTGGCCACCCTCAATTTGTGGATGCAATACATACTTTTGGACTAGTAAGTACCACATGTCACAACTCTCCTCTCTCTCCCTCTCTCTCTCTCTCTGATTTTCTTTCCTTGTTTCCTCCATCATCCTTTTGTGGGTGTATTGAATTCATAACATTAATTGTGAAATTATTCATGACAAGATAGAACCCTTCTTTTCAATTGATTTGAGCATGTCTTTGGGTAGATCAAAGGGTTGTGATATTGGGGTTTTCTTTACAATTCTCATTTGTTTGCATTTGATCTCTAAAGATGATCAATAGGATATTGTGTCATCTTCTTTCTCATCTCCATTTACATCTCATGAGGAGACTTATCCGTGAAAGGTACACTTGCCTTCGAGTGTTTGATGGTTGTAGCATCGATAGATATAATACGGTCACGGTCAAGTGACGATTATATGCGAAAAGGGATCTTTTTATATTTTCGTAGCATCGAACGCGGATAGAAACTGTAAATGACATTCGCTATTAATTAGTCTAGAGTTCTTTTCTTGAAAGAAACACAATCTTTCAAGTTCCAAGTTTTTCATATATTGCATTGGTATTTGGTAACATTTCTGCCTCTAGATGAAGAAGGATATTAAACAAATACATCTAAATACATTAGCTCTTTATTTTCTAATTCTTGTATGTGGTATAGGACTTGGGGCCACATTAATCTTTTGCCTCTATAGTATACCCTTAAACACGAAACCTAAGCAACTTTTTACGTTCGAAATCCCTCCAACGACGCTTGAAGAACATACATCGGGACCTTACAAAGTAAATCCTCAAGTGCAAAACCATACAACGGAGAGCACAACCCCGACCACCAACAAGGTGGTCTCCAACAATACCACCGAAGTCATTAAAGAAGAACCAAAACATACAACGGAAACACCAAGACCCGCTATTTCGAGTGCATTTTTACATGGGATGGGAGACGAACAATTGTTTTGGAGAGCGTCGATGGTTCCTAGAATAAATAAGCCTCCATTCAAGAAGATACCGAAGGTTGCTTTCATGTTCTTAGTAAGAGGGAGGTTGCCATTGGCCCCTCTTTGGGCTAGGTTCTTTAGAGGGTATAAAGGCTTTTACTCCATTTATGTTCATACTCAACCATATTTTGTTGGTGAAGTGGCTCCTGAACCGATGTTTCAAGGACGAAGAATTCCGAGTGAGGTATGTTAATCTTCAGTTAGATCTCTTTCATATTTGGCTTTAATCTGTGTTTGATCTATTACTTCATGATTCATACATCATCTATCACTATGCAAATTCTTAGAAACAGGGCTACATATAAGTATTAATTTACTCACATACACACATATAAAAACATCCACCATTTTTTTGGTAAGTTTGTGATTGTCACTACAAACGTTAGGTTCATTTATGACTAAAATGTTTTGGTGTTCTAACAATATAGTAGGATTAAGTTTATAGAACCAACCATAAGTTTATATGTTTATATGACATATGCAATATAAAATGACGTATAAAAAGATCTGTCCAACAAACATAAGTTTCACATAAAAAGATGGGCTTATAAGACATTTTCACAAAAATATCATGTAAAATAGCTAATACGAACTTTATTTTAAAAGAGTCATAGAAAATTGTTAAAACACCTAAAAACGTTTTATATTGTAACATTTTTAGATATGACAATTCATAGTTTGGCACAACAAGGGACATAACTCACTGTCCCACGTTTGGCGCAACATGGGACAAAACGGGAATTCACTGTCTCACATTTGGTATGACATGGGACAGGGACAAGAACTACACAAGGTGGACAACATGGTACAAAAAAAGATTTTTTTTTTTGTTTCACCAAAATAGGTGGAAAAGGTCCTTATGGTTTACAATATATTGCATAGTTGGTCCCTATTATAAAATAATATGGAAAAGGTCCCTATGGTTTACATTAGATTGCACTATTGGTCCGTAACCCTAACTCCATGTGAAATCAATTTGTTAAGCATAGGGACCAATAGTGCAATATAATGTAAACCATAGGGACCAATAGTGTAAATAATGTAATCAACAGGGACCAGTAGTGTAATATAATGTAAACCATAAGGAACTTTTTCATATTTATTTCAAAATAGGGACCAACAGTGCAATATAGTGTAAACTACATAGACCAAATATGTAATTTACAGTGAATCTTAATAGAGGAAAAATATTTGAGAGGAAAAAATATTTTGTTAAAAATTATAGTTGCTTTGCTTCCTACTTCTTTCGTAGAACTTAAAAAAGACCCATTCATCTTCTTGGTTTCCAAATCCGTCACTATAGAATACATTTATTAGAATTCTTTTTGGATTTTATAAAGTATGATGGTTACTTTTGCATTCACTTAAAATTCAATCATTCGCATAAAATAAAGTTGCGGTTAATGTCATCTATAATTAATTCAATCATTCCCCTAGAATAATTAAACTAAGGGGGCGTTTGGTTGGGGGTATTGAACAGTCAGGAATGAGAATGATAATGAAAACTGCTGTTTGGTTTGATATTATATAATGAAATCATTCCTGTAGATTCATTAATTTCCATTCCTGACCAAATTGGGGGGAATGAAATTTTTATTTCTACTTGGTTCTTTTTTCCATCCATTGTTCCATCTATGGATGTTAAATGAAATATCTTTTGTATTTTCAAGTTGGAAAAACATATTTTTACAATATGAAACAATTTTTCATTGATTATAGTGGGTTAACCAAACAATATCAATGCAATGCTCATTCCTATTCTCATTCTCCTGCATTCCCATTTTCATTTTCATTCTCATTCCCTGAAATGAACCAAACGCCCCCTAACTTTTTGAAAAGCTGTTTTCACTAAGGTTTTGATGATTTATAGGACTTATTATTTTTTATTCCAAATATAACATTGTTAAGTTTTACACTAACAATTTTTAAACATGTCATTTTTTCCATCATTTTACAGTAAATAATATTACTACCTTATCAGCTAGGTTTTTCCCAACGCATCTTATTCAGCAGCTAACTTAATAATCAGGAGCTACCTTAAGAGTCATCGTAGCTAGTTTGCCAAACATAGCCTTAATCTAAACGAGTGAGTGAGAGTGTAGAGTGTAGAGAACCCGCTCGACCGTTAATAGGTATCTTTGTTGCTGGAAGTCACCTATTTGTTTATTTATAGATTCATCTTAGAATCTTATGTTACTTATTGTGTATTTATCAACTTGATTTACAACCACAAGGGTACGTAAAAATTCACAACAATCCCAACTTCGAAAATAAGATAACGATCATAATACATGACGCAGGTCGTTACATGGGGAGAAATAAGTATGGTTGAAGCCGAGCGACGCCTATTAGCCAGTGCATTACTCGATTTCTCAAACGAAAGATTTGTCCTTCTTTCCGAGGCATGCATTCCGCTTTACAACTTCTCCATCATCTACCCGTATCTCATTAACTCAAAAAAGACATTCGTCGAGTGCTACGATAGGGAAGGTCCCGTGAACCGGGGACGATACGACAACAGGATGGAACCCGGGGTCACAGTAGAACAATGGCGAAAAGGGTCTCAATGGTTTGAAGTTGACCGTCACCTAGCCTAGAGATCATCTGCGACAAGACGTATTTCCCGTTGTTTCGAGACTACTGCAAACCCGCTTGTTACTCCGACGAGCATTACATCCCGACGTTCTTGAATATAAAGTTTCCGAAGGCGAATTCGGATCGAACGTTGACTTACGTTGACTGGTCAAAAGGTGGGCCTCATCCTTACAAGTTTGGGAAATGGGAGGTGACAGATACTTTGTTGAAACAAATGCAGAATGGAACTGAGTGTCTGTATAATGGAGAGCCAACAAGGGTCTGCTTTTTGTTTGCTAGGAAGTTTGTACCAAGTTCTTTGCTTAGGTTATTAGAGCTTGCTCCTGAGGTCATGCATTTTTGAAGTTATCATGTAAAACCTTTTATTTCAACCAAGATGAACCAATTCTCTTTTACCTTTTCTTTAAAATTTGTTTTTATTTTATTTTATACATAGTTAATTGGCTTTAACGATCTTGAATGGAATTAATTAGAACAAGCTGTGTTGCCCAATTGGAGGTCCGATACCGCTGGAGCGTGTGTGTGTTAACTTGCCATTAAAAAGAAAAGCTGTATTGGAAGGATATAGATATGGGATGTTGGTATTACGTTTCGACTAGCAAATCCATGTGTTCCTTGTCACATCAATTATGTAAAAATATATTATTATTTTATGTATAAATTTTCTTGAAGGGATCTCTAATGAACTTCCTACATTGGGCTCTTCAACCACTACTAAAAAAAACTAAAGTCTTATTAATGACGGAAACGGTAAAAATTAGCCTTGTATCGATGGTTTTTCGACGAAACGAGTGTTGCTAAAAAAACTGGTCGGTAAACGTTGTCGACAGTTTTTCTGTTGACTTTCTCCGACTACTTTCCGACTTTTGCATTTATCGATGGTTTTCTGACAATTTTTCGACGATTTTCCGACGACTAATAAAAAATTAATAAGAAAATAAAAAAGTAATAGTCGGTAAACCATAGAAATTCAATGGGAAAAGCAACAACATGGGCCAATAACCTTCAATTTAACTAAAACTGTGATGGAAGTTAACCTGCTATTAAAATCCTAATATGTATAGTATAGAAAATTAAATGAAAAAATACAATAGGAAAAAAAATAGATGGGATATACACCCTCCATAATTCTTCAACAAAAGCAACAAAAATCTTGAGCTGAGAAAGCATCCATCTAGTTTTTCTAACTCTACATATAGATTAATCTCATGCCTTCTCTGAAGTATAGTCATCTTGGCTTACTTCTTGTGACACGTTGAACGTGGTGATTAAGGATCGCGAAGGAGAAGAAAAAAGGGGTTTTGGAGGAATTCTTAATGCGTCGATGTTTCCCTCTAACATTTCAATCACTTCATTAATCGACGGCCTTTGGATTGGATTAGCTTGTATACACCATAAGCCAACTATCGTTATCTTTCTAACATACTCATTTTCCTCTGTAGTTGTTACACCATCTAATAAGATTTCACCTTTTTTGAGACGGTTGTAAATCCAATCCGGAAAATATATCTCACTTGTATGACTAAAACCAACACCAGTATCGGCTGTTTGTCTTCCTCCGACCATTTCTAGTATTAGCATCCCATAACTATATACATCAGATTTATGAGAGACTCGTCCAAAGTTTCTGTTAAAGACTTCAGGGGCAATATATCCAATCGTGCCTCTAGCCTCTAACGTAGAATCTATACTCTCTTTCCTGGAGTACAATTTAGCGAGCCCAAAATCTGCTATCTTGGGACAAAAGTCTTCATCAAGAAGGATGTTATGTGGCTTTATGTCAAGATGCAATATATAAGCGTTGCACCCACGATGCAAGTAGTCAAGACCTCGTGCTACTCCAAGTGCTATCTCAAACAACTTGTCCACTCCTATGTGCTCCGTCATCTTGAGAGGATCGGGATGAATTATAAACTTATCTAAAGATCCATTTGGCATGAACTCGTATACCAAAGCTCTTTTTTGGTATTCAAAACAAAATCCCAAGAGAGCAACAACGTTAACATGGGAAGTCGTACCAATGCTTGCAACTTCGTTTATGAACTCTTGTCCACTTGCTTTTGAGGAGTTCAATATTTTTACTGCCACAAGACGACCATCTGATAGCTTTCCTTTAAACACGGTCCCATAACCTCCTTGTCCTAATTTAACTTTAAACGAGTTTGTCATTTTCTTGATATCAACGTAATTGTACCTTTTCGTACTTAAGGATCCATTTTGCACGATAATGGCCTCAACACTTTTGTCATCCTCGGTTTTTTTCTTAAAGCGCGATATGCAGTTGTTTGATGAGGAGTTTGTAATGCAATATACTGTGGACATCAATATCAATAAAAGTAGAGCTGCTGCTGATCCAAATCCAATAGCTGTAACAAAGGAAAAAAGTTATTATTTCAACTAAAACACCTTGTTACAATTTTAAATGCTATAGTAATTATTTTAAAGGGCATGGTAGGTTTAAGAAAGAAACTAATCACATAAGTTAAATGAACGTATATATCATACCTAGTTTTAATCTCCAGTTTATCCCTGCAATACAAACAAAACAATTGCATTAGAGATGTTACTTATGAAAATTATAATTTATAAATCATAATAATCAACTTAAGGATTTTCGTCAAAGGAACATTGAAATCATGGTGCTCTCTTAGTGCCAATTACAATGATCGAAATATCTATTTGATTTCTCACACATCTAACGTGTACAAAACTCAAAATTATTTAGTCGGTTTTAAGACAAAGACGATTAAGGGATCGTTTACCAAACGCTTATCCGGGTAAGTGCTTACCAAGTCAAATATCTTAAGGCTGCGTTTGGTACGTGGGACAGGACAGGACAGGACGGGACAAAACTCACTGTCCCACGTTTGGTGCAGCATGGGACAGAATAGTAATTCACTGTCCCACGTTTGGTGCGACATGGGACATGACAGAAATTGGGACAAGGTAGGACAACATGGGACAAAAAGGGTTGTTTTTTTGTTCCACCAAAATAGGTGGAACAACATGGGACAGAAATGAGACAAAAACTAATATATTACTAACTAACATTCGTTTGATATATAACTTCAATATGATATTTGTTTTCGTGTTTACCACCACTAGTCGTGGCCACCGTCGCCACCGGTAGCCACTATCGGCCATTTCCACCTCCTCTTCCACTACAACAACCTCTTCCACCACCTCTACAACTGTCAACGATTACCTACCACCACCATCTACCACCTCTACAATTGTCCATCGCCATCGCAACCACCACCAACACCGTTGGTCACCACCACCCAGCATCTTCCCGTTCTTCACAACCACCGACCACCGCCACCACCATCACTAGTATTACCGTCGGCCACCACCTCCACCTCTACCATAACCATCAACATCAGTTACATAAAAATCATATATGTGTATATAATATATGTGTGTGTGTTTATGTTTATGAAAATTGTGTATTTTTAATAAATTATATAATTTAGTTTATTTTTGTTAATTATAACTATTATGTGATTTATAAAATCATCAAATAATTTTTTGGGATAACTTGATTAGTTCTGTCCAGTCCAATCCTAGGCATACCAAACAAAAAACAGACATTTGTTCTGTCCAGCCCTGTCCCGTCCAGTCCTCTCCTACTCTCTTGTCCTGTCCTGTACTGTCCAGTCCAGTCCCATCCTGTCCTGTCCAATCCTGTATGCGTACCAAACGCTACCTAATAGATGAATATGGCACTGACCAAGAATCTTACTAGGTAAGAGCTAAAGTAGTCTTACATAGGGGTGTAAATGAGCCGAGACAACTCGCGAGGTACTCGAGATCGACTCGGTCAAAACTCGGTCAAAGCTTGACTCGAATAAACTCGGTCAAAAGTTGACTCGAATAAAACCCGACTCGAGATACTAACGACTCGACTCGAACTACCTGATACTCGGCTCGACTCGGCTTAAGCCAAGACAACTCGCGAGCTACTCGAGATCGACTCGGTCAAAACTCGGTTAAAACTCGACTCGATCAAAAGTCGACTCGAGATACTAACGACTGGACTCGAACAGTCGAACTACCTAATACTCGGCTCGACTCGGCTCGTTTACACCCCTAGTCTTACATGGTAAGTGATGTCAAAAGACTGTTATCACCGTTATCATTTACTAGGAAAATTATAGCATATGACATCATTTTTACTGTTAAACGTTTACCCCGGTAAGTGTTTGGTAAACGGTCCATATATAAGTTCATTGTAGATATGAATTTGTTCTCTACACTCTTGATTTTCCGTAACTTCTTTGTAATTGTATGCGACACCGTGTAAACTCACCAGCTTTATTATGACAAATAATGACCATGAAATGTACCTTCAACGGTCCCGACTTATGATGGTATAGAAACACGCCTAAATGTCCATTTTCATGGAAAATATAGCAAGTATTGTATGGATGATAATAAATGAGTGGTCAATTATTGGGAAGTAGCAGGAAATATCCATTGTGACATGTAAAACATATAAATAAAGAAACATTTTAGCCACCAGCTTTGAATTTTGGAATTATTGACCTTTCACTTTGACAATAAATAGGAATTTTATTCTGTACAATGTAACAAAACTAAGCCATTTGAAAGGTGTGAATGTGTACTTCTCTAATCAATTTACACGTGAATTATGATTTATGCCTTAGTTATAGAATTTTCATAAATAATAATATGTTAATTGGACATAACTTAAATCGTAAACATGGTTTCTGGCCATAATATATAGTAGAAATTTTGATTTAATTCTGTTACTATAACTTAATAATTGTTAAGTTTACACCTTTTTTTAACGGCTAAATTTAGACTTAGTGTAATGGTAGGTATTGAAAATCATTTAAAAACATAATAGAAACTTATTTACAATCTGGAAAACAAAACTTATTCCACCAAACTTATTTACCGATAAATTACAGCTATTCGACATAGTTTTGATAAACTTAGCGATCTGGAATTGAACCTTAACATGACATATTCCACCACATCCTGAGCCTATGCTACAACCTTTGTGGTTAATTTACTTGAAGTTAAAAGTATATTTTTTGGGAAGGTTGATATAGGCTTTCCTTAAACTACATCATTGACAATTTGGTAATTAAATTGCGACCTTCTGATACTAAGTCTGACCACAATTGTTGCGTATACGCGTGGATTGAATCCAGGGCAGATGGGATTTCCACCACATCCTCCAGGGATTCAACCACTACGCCACTACCCTTGTGGTTAAGTTAAAAGTACCTTTCTTGCAGTCACCGATGGTGGTTCTCCCGTCGGAGCAAAAGCACATGACCTTGGCTGTAATGTCATCGTAACCGCACCTCCCATTCGACTCTTCGCACGGACCACAATCCTCCACCCTCCTCCATCGTAGCTCGAATCCTCTACTCAAGACCCCACCAAATTCCGTTCCAATCGTATCACGATCCGGAGTGTTACCATTCAACACCGTTTTCAACACCTCGTCACCGCATTCGTAAACACCCCAATCGAAACCCTCCGGCTCCCAACTCATAACATGAACACAAGACTTCCTTCTCCATAATCCAAACACGGTATTTCCGTCGCAAACCCCGGGACCCCCGAGCAATTAAAGTGGAAGCTTAGGTTAACGTTATACGACGAGAAATCCAAAGGCAACGATCGCAAGTCCATGTTAGGGCGCACGCTAGGGCAGTTATTTTGGACCGGGATCCCCATGGGTGAAACATCGTAGTCGACCAGAATAATAGTGGTGGATTGGTGGATTATGGTCTTAACGTAGTAAGAAGCCCGATCGAAAACAATGATGGGATGCTCTTGTCCATTGATGGCGTAGCAGTTGATTCCGAAACCTTGATATCCGCAGTACGGGGTTTGATTATCGTCGATCCTCCAAAACGGGTAGCTGATGTTGACGCCATTACAGGGATCATATGAAGGGCAAGTGGAGTGAGTTAGAGTAGATTGAGCAGCCATGGAAATGAACAAGAAGAAGAAGAGG